>JANHJO010009927.1:152154-176692 GCA_032468235.1 Pseudoxyrhopus heterurus
CACTTAGCCACACAAAGTTTGGGCTCAATTGTGGTCGTAACTCAAGGATTACTACCTCTACTCTTATTATAAGCACAGTAGTGGAAAACACTAGGTTATTGCAATTTGCAACAAGTACTAAAGAATCTTCTAGAAAGGCAAAATGTTATTAATAAGGTAGTCATTAGTGTAACACAAAAGTTGTGGAAATGGATTGGTTAATCGAGTTCTGCAAAGTGAATTCTTTGTTCATTGCTAATACCTTCTTCAAGCAACACAAGCACAAACTCTATTCCTGGACAGCACCAGACTAGAATTAAATCAACTACATACTAGGAAACGTATTATGAAGAATTATAATCCAGCCAGACAGGACACTTTCCATGGAGATACTGGAACAGACCATGAATTGCAGATGCTAAACCTGGGGAAGGAAAGAGTAGCATATCAAGGTGGTGGATGTCAAGTCACAATGTAGGATCAATTTAAGGAAAAATCGAAAAGAAACCGAAGCAACAAAATAAACCGAATCGATAACTACCTTCTGAGCAAAAAGGTAGGGTAATAAATCTAGCAAATGAATAAATAAAACGTGTATTTCGGACAAGGGATACACGGATCTGTCAGTTTAGAGCTAGATACAAATGCATAGATTCATTTCTGGACCCCCATATACTGCACATATATCCCCAAATCTCTTTCCCTTAGCCTCAAGATCGGTGCTCATACAAAGACCAAATGAGCAATAAATCAGAAAATGATCTAAGTCGGAGGAACTGCCTTTTTTTTTTTCCAATGAAACCACATTTCCTTTCTTCAAATTAGACAAACAAGGCGACAATAATCGAGTTCCACTGCTCTTTTTATTTATTTATTTATTAATAAAATGACTCTCCTCAGCCCAGCCTCGCTCTTCCCAGTCGCCCCAAACACAGATGCAACGAACCTGTCTGTTTCTTACCAAGCTCCGCCCAAGGAACGCTTCTCCTCCAATCACCAAGAGGAGAAAGAATACAGGACGGGCTTCATCGAAGAGGCAGCATTTCTCGGTTGATATAGTTAGCGAGGAACTCAGCGCGCGCCAATGAGCGCCCTTCTTCTGTAAGCCCCGCCTACTAACGCTTGCTCCATCTGTCCCCTTAAGCCCCCCAAAAGCATAGGTTGCTGGCGCGCTGGGAAAACAAGTAGGAGGCGCGCGCGCGGGCGGGTGAGCGAGCGCCCGCGGGGCCGGTAAAATTGTTCCGGCGCGCGCTTTCCGTGTCTCTTGGACGGTGTCCGACGAGGCTCATTCTACGGCAGCTATCCTCTCCCTTAGGACTGCGTAGGCCTGGAAAAGCGAAGCCTAAAGAAGGAGGCCCTTAAGAAGTTGCGGCGAGGCCAGGCCGGCGGCAATGTCCGTGAGGAGCGGCCAGGGGCGCGCGGTTGCGTTGCTGCGGGTAACCACGACGGCGACCGCCTCGAGGGCGCGGGGCCTGCACCGCTTCCTTTCGTCAGTGCCGGCCTGCCTATTGTCTGCTTTTCCTCCTCGCCACGGAGCCCTGCCGGGGCTCTGGGCCCGACAGTGAGCCGCCTCGGGCTGGGCCCGGGCGGAAGAGCGCGAAGACCGAGATTGCGGGGCGCAGGGAGCTGCCGAGGGGGCAGCCTGAGCTTCGGCCGCTTGAGCATGGGAATCCTCTTCACCCGGATATGGAGGCTGTTTAACCACCAGGGTGAGAAGGAAGGCCGGGGGGAGCAGGCGGGCGGGCGGCTCGGCTGGCCAGCCAAGGCTGGTAAAACGAAGGGCTGAGGGGGAAGAAAAGAGCGCTTTGAACGCGGTCGATTCGGTTGCCCGCGTCTAGTCCCGGAAACCTCCTCTAACCCGGGTGCTTTGGGCTTCTGCCCCGACGCGTCCTGGCCTTGTTGGCCGATGGGATTATGGGAGCTGAGTTGCAACGCGTCTGGGAAACGCCCAGCACCACTTTGGGGTGGGGGGAGGTAGAGTTAGATAAGAGCCCCGTAGCCGAGAGTGCAGAGAAGATAATTAGGGTACTGGAGTCTTAAAAACATGAAGAACACGGTTTCAGGAATTGGGTGTGTCTAGTCTAAAAAGGACTAGGGGGTGACATGATAGCAGTATTCCAGTATTTTGAGGGGCTGCCACAAAGAAGAGGGCGGTCAACCTGTTCTCCAAAGCATCTGATGAAAGCAGAACAAGAAGCAATGGATGGAAACTAATCAAGAAGAGAAGCAACGTAGAACTAAGGAGAAATTTCCTGACAGAACCATTAATCAGTGGAATGAGGTGCCTCCAGAAGTTGTGGGCGCTCCAACACTGGTCTGGAATGGTATAGGCCTCCTGCTTGAGCAGGGGGTTGGATAAGAAGACCTCCAAGGTACCTTGGTAGTCATCGTTCATTGGTTTCTGGAAGCACAATGAGTACCAAAAACGATGAGTACCAACACATTTTTCCCACAAGGAATAATGCAGTGAGTCATAAGGCAGCCAATACTGACAAGTTCAAGTTATAGCTTGTAAGGAGTACCAAACAAATGATGAGTACCAGAACAAAATGTTTGTGTCAAAATGCATCAAGCACCAAATTTGATGAGTTTCAAAGCAGTTGAGTATTAAGGTTCCACTATTAGAAAAGGCGTGACACTGTTATAACCCTCTTGCCCAACCACTTGTGATACTCTGCTTTTACCTTTTTTAAGATTACATACTTATAGTCTTGGAAACATTGCATAGTTGAAATGATGGTTTACCTCTTTCTCCAACCTGCATCCCATGTTGGCTTAAATTTTGAAAGCAAAGACTGAAAGTGGTTGGGAATCCTGTTTTGGAGGTTTCTTAGCTGCTTAAAAAACAGAAACACTGGATTTCACAATTGGAGTTTATTCATTGGAGGCTGAGGGGGAACAGCAATAGTATAATACGTTAACAGATAAATTCCTATTTAAAAACAAATAGCTTGTATGCTAAGCCGTGTGGCTATTGCATAAATGATTGGCTTCATAGGTTACTGACTTTTTTGTGGACTTATCAATCCTTCAGATATTGCATGTCTCTTCTCTAATGCTTTGAATGAACCTATAGTGAGAGAATTCCTTCATAGTTTACATAAGTAAACCTAGAACTCCATGGCACACAAAATGTAGTTACGACCATTATCTTGAATGACTCCAGAGGAAGATTAGGTAAATCTGTAGGAGAGAAGGCTGTCAATAATGAAAACTATATATTGTAAACTCTTTAAAATGTTAAGAGGAGGGTGCTATTACCCTTGCTTGCTGGTTGTGTGCTTTTCATATGCATCTTGCTGGACTATTAGGCCTGTGGTCAAATTCAGCAGGGTATTTTTTACCTTATGTTAAATAATTTTTCAAGTGCGCCAAAATAATTTGTGACTGAATGTCAGGGGAGAGATTTTATGAATGTGTGATGTAATGTTGGGCTTTTTTAGGTGGGCACTAAGCTTATGATAAAGTAGTAAATTTGGGTTTGCTACAGGTTTGAAATTTAACAAAATAGTTAATCTTAGTTTTGATGTATTGAAATTAAATTATTTAAAAACATCATCTAGCCTTTATTAAATATAAAATAGTATAAGAATAATGGAATAGTATTAAAATAATTGTGTAGTATAACGAACTGTTAAGGAATATTGGCTACATTTGTTTGTCAAATACAGAATTTCCTTTGAAAATTTAAGCTTGAAGAATACATGGAAATAGTTCAGAGGGAAGGGGTAAAAGAATTAGATAAAAGGTAAATATTTAGAAACTCTTTATCTACAGAATTCTAGAGGTTGATTTTGATTATTTTCTAATAAATAAAGATTATTGATTAAAAGCACGAATACAAACAAAAGGAAAAAAACCCAAGAAGTAAAAGTAAACACACAAAAAATACATAATAAGAAAAAATAATAATAATATAAAATACATTGGTTATTTTCTGTTTCCATCTTTTATGTACTTAAGGGGAAAAACACTGTTTGCTTCTTGCAGGGTTTGAGCTGTGTTATCAGAGCAGGTGCCACCTGAAACCAACTCTGAGAGCTGAGGATACAGCTCTCTTGCTTCTGCCCCATCAATAATTGAAATGCTATAATAGGAGCTTAACTGATAGGGAAGAAATAGGCAAATAGGAGTTCCTGTGTATTTGTGTACTGGGTACATAGACAACTTATGCATCATTCTGAAACTGTAAGATTGACTTATTTCCTTCATTACTTTGATGCTTCTCAGACTTACAGAAAAATTCTGATAATTTTGTTACATATACAGTATCTTTGATATAGAATTAGTTGTTTAATGACCGTTCAAAGTTTATGATGGACTTTTCAAAACTTACAACCTGTCCTCAAAGTTATGACTGCTGCTCCCCCACATTTTGAATGCTTTCTTTGCAGCTGGCTCACATTTACAGTTGATTGTGATTTGTCGCAATTTTTGCTAGTTTCTAGCAAAAAATGCCCATTTGAAAGAATGGATTTGCCTAATGCTCATGTGATTAGCTTTATAACTGGCGACTCGCTTTATGGTCATTGTAAAAATGCTCTTATAATTGGTCAACTGCAATGACTTACGATCAAAATTCCAGGCTCCCTTTGTGGTTGTAAGTTGAGGAGTATCTCTGCAAATAAAATGTTTTATTTTATCATGCACACAAAGACCAGTGACTCCTTGAGTTTCACTTAGAGCAGGGGTGTCAAACTCGCGTCACATCATCACGTGACCTTTCTCAACTTTTTTCCCTTTCGCTAAACGGGGGTGGGTGAGGGCAGCATATGATGCATCTGGGCCATGGGTTTGACACCCTTGACTTAGAGTTAAAAGGAAATTGTCAAATGTTTGGATCTTTCAGAAGAAAATTATAACTTTAGTTTTTAATTAAGTATCCTGTGTCTTGCTTTGCCTTTATTTCTTTCCCCTAGGAAGTAATTATTATGTGTGAGAAATTAGTTCATGTGGTTATTACAGTGTTTTCAGTCATGCAGTAACTACTATGATTGCTTTTAAATGTAATACAACAGGTGATCTGCACTTCTGCATTATAGTGATTCCATTATTAGAATAAAAACTATTTATTAAATAATTTAGATATATCACAGAAGAATTAAACTTACCAACTATGTGCCATCAAGTTAGTGTTGACTCTTAATAATCTTCTCCAAGATAATAACACAATAAAACTCAAAACAAAATACAGTAAAATTACTATAAGTAAATAAAATTGTGAACTGCAATAAACAACCAGTGAATGCACTACTAGAATACCACTACTAGATCTTTACCATTTAGTACCAAAAAATACAACAATGCCAAAATCTGGGTATTACCGTACTAAAATGTCTGGGGAGATAGAAATATTAATCTAGTACCAAAAAGTAATAATATGGGCACCAGTAAAACTGTAGAGAGAGATAAGCCCAAGATATTTGAAAGAAAGCCTTTATCCTGGGTAGATACATATGGAATAAGATGCATTTACTTCCTGCCAAGTAACTTTTAAGTTAATTTCTAGTAGGAAAATGAATAGGGCTTAGAAATAAAATGAAATTAATCACAATGCCTGAGGCAAAAAGATCTGATAACCATATTTTACGCACTGAAATATCTTGTCCGTTTTCAGAAACCAATCCCTGTATTATCAAATAATACAAATAGTGAGGCAAGATCACTGTAGTTACATATCCTTGTTTGGACAGGGATAATCACAAATAATAAGGAAATACCCAGCAAGCTAGCATTTTTTAAAAGAACCTATTTAATACTTAACTATATGTTTAGGCCTTTTGCATCAATTGTTTGAGAAAATTTAAGATTATTTCACATGGAAATAAGCAGTAATTAAGTCAGTTCTACTAATTCTAGCCACATAAAAGACTTTTTTCTTGTTTAATATAAGTTCAGAAACCAAGGGTCATACATATAAACAGGTGTGAGACCAAAAAACCCAATGATTTGGTCAGTATGCTTTTTCTAGCTATGTACCATTCAAGTGTTGGTGCTTGTTGGGAGAGAAGAAGGATGCTCCTTGATTTGACTTGGGAATGGGAAAAGATGGCATAGCAGCATGCACACGGTCTTTCGATGACTTACAGACTCTGTTTCAAGCAAAGTGCTGCTTGTTAAATCTTGGGAGATCAAGAACAGTTGGTCCTCGACCTACGACTAAAATTGAGCCAAGATTTCTATTACTAAGTGGGACAGTTGTTAAGTGAATTTTGCCCCATTTTACAACCTTTCTTGCCATAGTTAAGCGAATCACTGCAGTTGTTTAGTGAATCTGGCTTCCTCATTGACTTTGCATGTCAGAAGGTCACAAAAGGCAATCACATGACTCTGGGACACATGACTAAAATTGTCATAAATATGAGTCAGTTGCCAAGTATCCAAATTTTGATCACATGACTGTGGAGATGCTACAACTATTATAAGTGTGAAAAATGGTCATAAGTCATTTTTTTTAGTGCCATTGTAACTTTGGTGACTAAATGAACTGTTGTAAGTCAAGGACTACTTATACTAACAAATTCATTGTAGGTCAGTCCACTTCAGTAGTATCTTGCATATAAAAAAGACAGTAAACCAATGCATGGAAATAATAAATATTACATTTGAATTGCATCTTTCTGCATTGTGCAGTTGGTGAAAAAGTAGTCTGATATAATTCTGCCTATAATGGATTTATCAGAAAAAAATAGTTACTGTAACTGAAACATGAGTGAGAGAATTTTTTCTGTTTCAAATATATTAGAATCTTTTATTTAATCTAACCTTTGAATTATTGTTTAGTTTGAATGGAAAGTAAATAATCAAAACACTTTTAATATAGGTCCTATCTGAAGTTAATGCTTCCACTTTTAAAAAATTATACAGAATTTTTTCTTATATTTTCTAAAGCAAAAAAAAGCAATGTAGTTGCTTTATTTAATGTTTTAAAGCATTCTATATTCTAACATTAAGAGAACCTCAGTAGAAAATTTACCTGAATATCTAAAAAATAGTAGGCCTGGTAAAAAGTTTTTTATTATGTGTTTCTTAGGTTGAATTCTCAGTTCACATTGTGGAGAGAGAATTGTGGCTCTATAGATAAAACAATGTTATTTGAATATCTGCCCTAATTCTTTCTTTCAACAATCAAAATAAAGGAACTAGTGTTGTGTTAGAGTTACTATTGGTTTAATTTGAATACAGCCTTGAATTATGGTTCAGTACTATGAAACCACAGTAACTCTCAGGCTTTGTTACTACCATCTTTGTCATTCAACTGTGGAATATTTCTTTTTTAGATTTAGTGTTTGCAAATCTGAAATAGTGGTTAATCTTAAACCAGAAAATTGGCAAAACATGGTTTACAAACAACACCATACATCATAGTTAATAATAATTAGAATTAGAAAACTTTTTGGGGATGTTACAGATGTGCTATGGAAATCCAAGACTTTGTGCTGTTGGTTTTTGTAGTGCTAAATTTTGGTTGAATTGCACTGACAGGGTTTATAACTTATACATTTGCCTACTTGTCTATTTTTTGTACCCTACTATACTGGTTTTTATATTTTTGTATGTGTGTGTGTGTGTGTAATTTTATATGTAATTATAATTTGATATTTGGAAAATAACTTCAGAAAGTAAATTAAAGTTCATAATAATGTGTGGAATACATTTTGAAAGAATAAAGTTGAAAACACAAAAAATGCTAATATTTTATGTGATGTGTTTTACATACTGTATGTTAGGTCTGCTTTAGAAAACAAAACTGATATGAAGGTATTCTGAATTCTGTACAAAACAATATTTACAAATGTTGTAAATTATTACAATTACTATTAAAAGCTTTAGTATTATAGAAACATAAAAAAGATTAAAAAATGTATTAGGCAAAGAGCAGGTGTTAATGACAGTGGACCCACTTCAATATTTTATTAGTACTCTGAAGTCCCCAGGCATTCATTGTCATATGATAATAATTTCTTTGTCAAAAAAACATCCAGAGACCTGAACAGTATATGCATTGTTGTACAGGTAGTACTCTACCTATAATCACAATTGAGCCCAAATTTTATTTTGCTAAGTGAGAAATTTGTTAAGTGAGTTTTGCCCCACTTTATGACTTTTCCTGCCACATTTGTTAAGTGAACCACTGCAGTTGTTAGTGGTAGTAAGTTAGTAGTAAGTAAGTTAGTAACACAGTTGTTAAGTGAATCTGGCTTCCCCATTGACTTTGCTTGCCAGAATGTCACAAAAGGTGATCACATGACACCAGGACACTGCAACTGTCATAAATATATACCAGTTGTCGAGCATCTGAATGTCAATCACAAATCACAAGACCATGGGGTTGATGCAATGGTCATAAGTGTGAAAAATTGTCATAAGTTACTTTTTTCAGTTCCATTGTAACTAGGAACAGTCACTAAAGGAACTGTTGTAAGTGAAGGACTACCTATAATGTGTTGGAAGTTTCTTTCCAAGGTGGTCATAATATAAATAGTGTTGTAATATGACAAGCTAAAATTCTCTGTTCCACATTTTCGTGATTTATATGAATGGAATTAGAAATAATTGCAGGGAGGGAAGTGTCTATGTGGGGTCCTTGCTGATCTTTGAGCTTGGTTGTTTTCTTGCAAGCCTTATCATTATCAAACTAGGTAACATCAGTGCTAGCTCAGCAAGCTCAGACTACAACTTTATGACTTATGACCATAATGGACAGGCTCCATTACATTATAAGTCAAAGATTATCTGTGGAGTTCACAGTAAAAACAATTAAAATAGGTGATTATGTAATCAGTGAATGTGTGACTAGAAATAGGCGACCTAGTGACCTCCAGATATTTTGGGGTGCATTTCCCATCAGCTCCAGGTAGTTTAGCCAGCAGCAAGGCTCTGTGAGGCATGAAACATGACTATATGCTCAACCATTTTTTTTTTCTTTTTCTTCATTGCAGAACACAAAGTGATAATAGTTGGGCTTGATAATGCCGGAAAAACTACTATTCTTTATCAGTTGTAAGTATAAAGTAACATGAACTAGTGATTTGAATTGCCTTGTTGATTTAAAGTGCTGCCCTTGACAGCAGTAGGCTGAAATCTCCTTATGTATGTATGTATGTGTGTATGTGTGTATGAATGTTTGTATTTATATCCCACCTTTATTGTTTTTACAAATAACTCAAGCCGGCAGACATATCTAACACACCTTCCTCTTATTTACCCACAAAAACAACCCTATGAGTTGAACTGAGAGAAGATTTTATTGAACATTCTATTATCCAGTTTCCTTGAATACATCAGAATTTTGGATAATGGTACCTTTCCATTTCTGTCTATTCATATTCATAATTTTATATACTACCATCCTATTATTTATGTTTTACTGGACATCAAATTTGTCCATATATAATGAGCAAATTTTAATGTATTCAATTTTTGTTGGATTTCTGGCAGTATTGTTCTCTGTCCTATTGGACAGTTTACTGCTTCCTTTCAAAATATAACAACAGAATAACAATGTTTTTTTGCTATTCTGTTATCAGAGTTTTTGTTCTCACGAACAGGATTTGGGGCTTAGAAAAGTTGCCCTTTTCTTTCACTGCCTTGGTTCAAATGTGGCAACCAAAATTATACACATTTGTGATACTACAAATGTTTCTCCATGATATTTATATCATTTTATTTTGATACTGCAGTTTCATTACATCTTCCTTTAGTATATCTTTATGAAGAATTGTGGACAGCGTTGTAGTGTACTATGGTGACAGTTTGTAATTAAACAATGGCCTAAATTTGTATTGCTGTGCAAAGTTCAAGATCTCAGAAAAGGCATTCTATACACATACCTTGCAGTACTCTCCTTATTGCTAAAATCTATTGATTACAGTATATGCCAGGTTCTCTAAAATAATGAGTTAACTCAATCATTATTTCAGACCTTTTGTTGCCCCCACCAGAACCTCATGATTTCTTATAAGTTTAAGGTAGGAAAGATTAAAATTTCAATGTAAACCCTAAATGAGGCTTTACATATTTAAAATTATAAAGAAAATATTTCTTCAAATAAGTAGGAAAAAAACTGAAAATTTCAGCATCACTCAAGTGTGCAGTGTTGCCCAGAAGAAAATTTTAAGTTGCAAATAATCATATTTGGCAATATAATTATTTTTTATTAATTTAGAGTAGAATGAAACATTCTTATTTTTAAGACTTGCAAAAAATATGATTATACTAAAGGAATACAAAAATTAAATTCTATGCTCAGTTACTCAGAATTTAATTCTATTGAAATGTATAGGATTACTAGCTGATAACCCGGCTTCGCCCGGGTATTTATGCCTTGAGCAGGGAATGCTGCAGCCTACAATTCCAGCATTCTTTTCCCGATTTGCATGCCTTGTCTCTATTGGCTGGATTGGCCGTTACCTGGCAAGTTTGGGCCAGATTGGTGTTGGCATGGAAGAACCTATTCGGGACATACCCACACACATACACACCCACAGTCTGTTTTATAGATATAGATATTACAAATATTTCAGCAATAAATGTAAGTGTATTTTTTATAACTTAGATTACTATCACTATAGAAAAAAAAAAGATTTTTTTTTCTTTTGCAGTTCTATGAATGAAGTAGTGCATACTTCCCCAACAATAGGTAGCAATGTGGAAGAGATTGTAGTTAATAATACACGTTTTCTTATGTGGGATATTGGAGGCCAAGAATCTCTTCGATCATCATGGAACACATATTATACAAATACTGAGGTAAGAGCATAATCCCTATAGGGAAATCTTAGAAGTAGGGGCATAACCATATCTGAAATCCAGAAATCCAGACAACCTTTGCATAGTTTCTTTGCTGCCTTGTAATGGTTGTTTGGATATTTTAACCCCAGATTTGGTGGCTCTAAAACATTGCTGTGGGTCATTTCATATAAAACTTTTTAAGATATGAATCAATAATTTACTTTGTTGATTTTAAAATGAAATGGAATAACTTATTTACTTAAATTAGCCTATTAATTTAAAGTGCTTATTAAAAGTGCCTATTTTTAGAGTCAACAATCACCTTTATTCCAAGAAATTTATATACCTCATTTAAAATATATTTTGGAGGGAAAGTGCTTTGAGATTAGCTCAGTAATCAAAACCAGAATTCACTTTTCTGTTAAATGATAGGGCAGATTTTGAGACAGAACCAACAACCTCCTGTACATAAGAATAGGATGTGTGTGTACATGTGTGCTTATGAGTATGCATGTGGAGGAGTAGGGTGGTTTTCATCTTTTTTCAAGATATACGGTATCTGTAATTCATTTGGTTTATAATTCTTGAAAATCCTTGGGGAACATATACATTAGAACTGTATATACATTAGAACTGTATGTCACAGACATAGATAACTATGACACCTGACCTTCCATGAGGTTGCTATGAAATTATCTTTACTATTTATAAGCTTTACCCAATTGAAGAACCGTATAATACTTTTCAAATAGTGCAGGGTCATTATGAAGAGAGCTAAACATTCCTCACTGGCTGGCTAGGCTGAGAGCAGCTGTTGAGGTAAAGAAGACAACAGACTCATAGCAGCATTGTCTTTGAGAACTAAAGAATACATCAAACAAAAAGATGAATTCAGTAATACAAATTAAGGTACTGCCAGAAAAAAATACATGTATCTTTTACTGGGTTAGAAACAAAAAACTAACAACTTAGGTGCTACTTAAAAACATGGTTGCTAAGGTAGCATTAACAATTTTCTAAGAATGTTTATATTGAATATTTGGATCAGTAGTTATGGTATTCTAATATTTAGTAGAATACTGCTAATCGATGCAATCAAAAATATGGCAATTGCTATTGGATACACTCCTCAGAAAATTACACAGAACTCCTTGTTGGATTGGGCAGTTTCATTTAGTGTTCCATTATCAAGTCTTACAATTCTTGCAATATTATAATTGTCTTGATTGATAATGTTTTTATAAGGGATTGTTTTATGGAAGCAGCCTCAATCTTTATCTGATTTATGATTCAAGATATGTATGGACATTCTTAATTTACAAATATCTCTGATTCTTGCAGTTTGTGATAGTTGTTGTGGATAGCACAGACAGAGAGAGAATTTCTGTAACTAAAGAAGAATTGTATAAAATGTTAGCACATGAGGTAAGTACTTTTTTAAAAATTAGCCTGAAGCAGAAACAATTTCTAAATTGATGCTTAAGTTTTGCGACTGGCTTCTGATCGTATTTCTATGTTGGTAATCACCTCCAGAATGATATTTTTATAATCCCCCCCCGCCCTAGATTGGGGAACTTCTAGATTTAATAACAATTTTTAGAATAATACAGTATCTACTGTTTCTATTTTTTCACTACAAACTAAAAAATGGTTTTGCATATTACTTAGGAAAATAATAAAATGTATTTGTAGAAATTAGTATGTATGTTTTCCAAATTAACGTTAGCCCCAAATTTCTTATAGAGAAATTAGAAGTATGATACTTTTTGTTATTAAAACTGCCATCAGCAACAGCATAGTTTGTGTGAAGTAAGTGTATTCTGAGAGATGGTAGCAGAGGTGATATATGGTATTAATAATTGTATTTATTTGATAGCACCTACATATTAGGATATGTTAGGATATTAGCATACAAATGCCATATAAAAGAAGTCAAATGTTTCTCTTTTATTTATTTTTTATTACATGTTGAAAGAAAGGAAGGTTTTATAAGCATTACAATTTTTGATAATGGATCACAAACCAAAGAGCATTATTTTTAAATGCTCATATTTTAAATCGTTGGTATGACTGTGACAAGGTAGATGCCAGATTTGATACCTATTTGCAGATTTTAACGTAGGTTGGAAATATATCTGCACATTCGGTTAGGAAATCATAGGCACTGAAGGTAAGATGTCTGTCCATCCACATACCCCATTTCAAATACTTGCAAACCAACAGCTGTATAGACAGTGAAACCAATATTCCTCTTCCCACATATTTAATATGAAATAATTTAATACTAACAATGTGTCCTTCGTTCTAAGAAGTTGTTAGTATTTAGATTTTGCATACATCACAATATTTTCTAATTGTGAACCAACATTCTCTAAACCATGATATCCCTACATTGTATAAAAAGTGATGTTTGATAGTATTCCATAGCTATGGTTCATTATCGTATTAGAAATTCATTTAGGTTTAAATGTAAATATTTCTTAGAATTTCTGGAAGTGACCTTTTAGTTGAATTCTGATTGTTTGACATGGGGCTGCTCTGGTGTGATTTTGCATAGAATTTGTGTTGGTTTACTGCATTTTAAAATCAATGTTAATTTAAATCTAAGTGTTAAATACAACAGCAAATATAATAGTTTAGTGGTATAACAGAAAATAAATAAAATTGAGACTATATATATTTTACTATAGGACTTGAGAAAAGCAGGCTTGCTCATCTTTGCTAACAAACAGGATGTTAAAAACTGCATGACGGTAGCTGAAATTTCTCAGTTCCTGAAACTAACATCTATTAAAGATCACCAGTGGCACATCCAGGCATGCTGCGCTCTTACTGGCGAAGGGTAAGAAGTATTTTGTTTGTGAATACTTTTTTTAAAATAAAGATCTACTGCATAAAGTAATGAGATCATGCCAAGCTCTGCAGATATAAGTAAGTCAATAGAAGAGGATATATTGTATTTAGCTTGGTTCAAGTGTGGAGTCCTTGGTGCTATCTTAGCTTGGTTACAGGTAGTCCTCAATTTAAAACCATTTGTTTAGTGAGCGGTCGAAGTTACAAGGGCACTGAAAAAAGTGACCTATGACCAGTTTTCACACTTACAATCGTTGCACATGGTCATGTGATCAAAATTCAGGCGCCTGGCAACTGGCATGTATTTATAACAGTTGCACTGTCCCAGGATCCTGTGAATATTATTTGTAACCTTCCTAGCTGGCTTCCAACTAATCAGAGTGGGAAGCCAAATTCACTTAATGATCACATGATTCACTTAACTGCAGAGATTCATTTAACAGCTATGGCAAAAAAAATTGCAAAATGGGGTAAAGATCACTTAACAACTGCCTTGCTTAGCAGCAGAAATTTTGGGCTCAGTTGTGGTCATAAGTTAAGGATTATTTGTATTTGTTTGCAGAGATTTCATTACCCATCTAAGTAACATCATCAGTGCTAACGAGTGTGGGGTTTGCTCTGTTTACAGTATATACAGTAGCTTGCCTTGCCAGTGTGGGTGGAAGTGTGATTTTCCCCTTTGTAGTTCCTTGATTAAGATATTGTTTTCTGCTTGAATTTTTGTGTGAGGTCAATCTCTACTTGTCTAGATGTTTTTAGTTCCCTTCTTGGCTTCTCATCTGTTTTGAATGATGTATAAATATAGTTTATTTCTGTGTTTATTGATGACTGATTTATCTGAGTGCCCAGCTTCTAGGAATTCTCTGGTGTTTGTGGATTTAACAATATTGGATTTAGCAATTTTCTCTAAATTGCTCACTGTTTCCCAGCTGAAACTATGGTTAAATCTGTCTTTGTGTTGTGAAAATAACAATTTTCATCATTTTTTCTGACTTGGTGTTCACGGATGTGCTCTGCCAGTCTTTTGCCTGTCTCTCCTATATAGTGGCTGTCTTTACATTATACGCTGTAGATGACTGTTTTTTTTTATTCATGGGTTATTAGATCTTTTGGGTTACTTAAGATAATTTGGAAGGCTTGGTTGGCATGCTGTGGTGATATCATGTGGTTGTAATACCGTAGCCTATTGGTTGTTTCTGAGATGTTTATGATAGTGTTACCCTTTTTGTAGTTTCTTTTGGTTGTGCTATAGTGGATTGAATGGTCAAGCATTTTTGTTAAAGTTATGTGAGTTGGAAGCTGTTGTCTAGGCAATCTTGTTTCTTTTTTCTGGAGTTCTGATTGCTGTAGTGAATTTGTGTTTATCTAAGTCACGGGTGTAAAATTTGATCGCTTCATGTGATGTATCATGATGTATCATGACATTTTTTGCCTTTGCGGAGCTGGGGTAGAGGTGGCCTTCTCTACAGCATCCGGCCCATGGGCTGCCAGTTTGTCAAGCCTACTCCTAAGTAATATTCTTACACAGTTCCTCTTGTGGAAGGTTGGGTTTTTACTTTTGTAATGAAGCACTTTGTAAGTGTGGGATGTTTTTTTGATAGACTTTAACATTTTTAATTTGCCAGTGAGCACAAATGCTCTCCACAGCCCAAAAAACAAAAAGGAGGAAACCACACACCCCACCAATACTGGCAGAACAAGCTATTGTATATACACAAGGTGCACACCCCACACTGACTAATACTGACTGACTGATATTACTAGTTGGGTAATGAAGTACCTGCAAACAAACAACCAAGTTTAGAGAGCAGCAAGGATTCTATAAATATGTCAGTGTGATAGCACCAAATATATAATGGCTGGTATGCTTTTTCTTTGACAGAAATGTTTTGTTTAAATTTCAGTTTTAAAAGATGAACATTGGGATCTTCCAAGGTTTTATGGTCTGCAGTAGGTAAATTGTTGGAGCTGCCAAGGGAAACTATAAGATTATATTAGCCATGAAAGATTTCAGGGTCTGGGTTTTAACTAGCAAAGCCAAAGAACTTTGGTTACGGTCAGGCTTTAAGGTAATTACTAAATTGAGTATAAAAAGCAGTTGGAAACATGCCGATTTTTTACTATAGTTATGATATGAATGTGTTCATTAGGAGTCTTAGCCATCACAATTTTAGCAATTGACATTCCAAATGCTCTTCAAGGATGGCCTCAGGGAGAATGGAATATAGTACTCTGATCACGATGTGTATCTCTGCCTGTCTAAGAATGTTGCTCCTTCTAACTGCCATATGGTCTTGAGAGGTTACCTAAGTAATATCAAGAAAATATTTG
Source organism: Pseudoxyrhopus heterurus (assembly GCA_032468235.1). Classification (NCBI taxonomy): domain Eukaryota; kingdom Metazoa; phylum Chordata; class Lepidosauria; order Squamata; genus Pseudoxyrhopus; species Pseudoxyrhopus heterurus. The sequence goes on from JANHJO010009927.1 coordinate 168,052, forward strand.
GGGTTTTAATTTTTATTTAATATATTTTATAAAGAAATTATAGGGGGGAAAACATCAGAATGCTAGATACACTAAAAAAGCCCATACACAATTAAAATAATCTTTAAAACTTAAAACTTTGAGGAAAAAAGATAAAAAAAGAAAATTCTACCTTAGCTATTACATTTATCCATAGTTTAAAGTTTAGTAATAAATACAGTAAGGTGTACTATAATATGATCAATAGAAAAATATTACCATAAAATCTCTGCCATAGTATATGTATACTCTATTTTTAATATTTTAATTTTTAATGTTCACATTTTTATCATATTTATTATAACAACTGCATATTTTATTTATTATATACTGCCCAAAGTAATTTATGGAGAGATGGGAGGCTACATACATTTGATAAATGAATAAAATAAATATATCTATTGCTTCATCCTTGAAGCATATTTGAAGAAATATTCCAAATCCCTGCTTTAGAAAGTTTATTTTTGAGATGCTTAAAATGAACTCCTAGTTTTTTAGGAATTGACATAAAATTAATTAAAAGATACCCGAGTAATTAGTTTCTACCAGTATTACCCAAATAATCATAGGTTCAGTCTGGTAGAGCTCTTCAGGTCAGTCTGGACCTGCTACTGGATTTCTTTTTTTTAAATACAATTTTATTAAATTGTGAAAAATGAATAAAAATTAAAGAAGCAAGATTTTTTTTTGATAAAAATGGAAAAGAAAACAGTAAAAAAAAAAAGAGTGGCTTCTGACTTTCTTTGTTCCACATATAGATAAAAAATACATCCAATTCTTACTTTAAAATTAACAATAATCTACATTACTTCTATAATCCCACATAATTCTAATCATCAAATCCCCAAATTAAAATTGTTTCTGTTAGTTTCTCCCAAAAAGTCCAAAAATTCTCTTGAAATTCTTATAATCTTTCAAGTCCACTTGTAGTTTCCATGAAGTAACTGCAATTAAATTAAATTCAGTTTGAAATGGTAACCTACAGTGAGTTTTTCAATTTTTAATGATCATCCGTTGCCTTTGTAAATCCAATAAGCCCATCTCAGTTTTCTCCGGAGGGATTTGCTGATCACCAGTAGTAACTTCTGGTTCCAGTAAAGAATTAAAAAGTTCAAGCACTTCACAGGTCCATAAATCAAATATTTCCTTTAGAGTAACCATATTGTGCTATGGTAATTGACCTTCAAAGTTTAGTTTTACAATTGATAATGTAAACTAGTCAGCTTCCCCACACAAGAATTTGTTTCTATTCTCTCTTTAAAAAAGAAAAGTTATTTTTTTCCATTTAAATATTTTAATGTCTTTATTTCTCAGCTTCCTGCGAGGCAAGCAAAAAATCAGTCAAATTCTCAGACGTTTCTAAATATTACAGTATAATCCCAGAATTTATTAAAATCACCAAAGAAAAACACTTATTTACTGAATAAAGTCTCTCTTTAACTGAAAAATAAATTATAATCCAAAAATTGCATTAGAAATAAATAAGGTCGATTCTAGTGGCCTTAAATTTAGGCTGCATCACAGCTACGAACTTGATGAAAGACCTCTCGTCCCTGTTGCTCCCATCAGAGAAATCTCTGTTTTTGTAACTAGCTCGTTAGGAGGACTGATTGGTTGATTTCAGATTTTCCCTTTAAATCGGAGGAAGAAAAATCACCCCCCCCCCCGACTAACTGGGGATGAAACTTTGGTGCAATATTGTCTTCCTTTGGAGGCAGTTAAACCACATTTTCCTTACCAAAAGCTAGAACTCAGATCTGTCCCTGGATTTCAAAATGGAAAGTGTCATGAGCTACAGCACATTACTTTAGTGAAGTTTATTATGATTTCCATATATTTTATAAGGATGTGAGAATGGGAACCCTAGTATATCTAAAAACACCCATAGCTGTGATTTGAAGTTTGTCACAAATAATGTATATTAATGAAGTTATATTTTTGTTTAATTTTTTTACAGATTATGCCAAGGACTTGAATGGATGATGTCAAGACTTAAAATCAGATGATTCTAACTCTGCACAGACATTGTACAAAAGAGAACTGGCTATTTGGCTGTGAATTATTGGCTTATGTATATTTATAAGAACAAGATGACTTTTTCTTTTGCTACTTAAGAGATTTCAAACAAGAGAAAACAATTGGAAGTTCAGCCTTGGCTTCCTTTGATGATTTCTTTGAACTGACATTTAAATACTGTGGCTGGCCTTTCTTTTATCAAGAAATAATGTGCGGAGATCAAATACAAGGAAGGAATTTTAACTTTAACTTTTTATTATTCAAGTGTAACTCACTAAATTGAAATGCTGACTTTATTATTTCCACAAATCAAAAAAGAAAATCAGTGGTACAGGTATTGACTGTCTAGTATTGAAACTGACTGGGATGCGTTTCAGAAGTGCAAAAATGTTCCTATATGTGAACTACATGTTTTATGTAATTATACCTCATGTTAAGCTTGATTAAAATCTGTTGAGAAAATCGGTTAATATCATTAATTCTGTCCACAGTACTCCTTAAGTGGCAGTATATGGTTTGAGCCACCTTGGACCTATTTGAGTTCCATGTGTTACAGCCAATCTTTTTTGTCTGACCACCGAGCAGGTTCTGTCAGGACAAATTCTTTATCTACTTTCTAACTCCTCTCAATCTTCACCAGAACTTTGGTGAAGCTGTAACAAGCTTTGGGATACATAGGAGGGGGTTGCTAGTTGGGCAGGATGCTGAGAAAGTTCAACCAGGTCATCAAAATCCTGTGCATGGAATGTTTTGTATCACACTGTGGCAGTAGCTTTGGGGTCAAACTATTTGAATTTGTAATGGTTTATTAAAAAAGGTGGTGTGGTGGGGGGATGCTGCTAGTATATCATTATCCTTTCTGTATTACTCAAAACCAACCAAGACAAAAATACAGGTTATGTATTATTTTATGTATATCCTGCAGTTTTAAACAACCACAAAAGAATTAAGATTCAATGTATTATTATTTAGAAGTTTACACTTTGATTGCATTTGCTGAGATATGCATTGCTTCAAATAGAACATTTGGGTTATCTGAAATATGCACTGTGATTCAAAAACATCTTTATACTTGTGGTATGCATAGAACATTTCCATTTGATGTGTGATGTTGAAGTTAAACGTGGGTTTAATCCAAAAGAAATAGACTAATTAGGAATGTCACAGAATAGGTATAAACTTGGAGTTTCTTCTGGGGAAATTGGTGACATGTTCTTTATGTGATCACCTAAAATGAACAGAAATTTGTAATTACACTAAGTTGCACTTAAAATCACTTGGAGGAGAAATCTTGACCAGTCTTATTGATTTCATAGATAAGATCAGCTAAGTTTTGATCAATTCCATTGCTGCTTTATAGAGGGCAAAAACTATAAATAGCTATGTTAGTAGCCTATTAATTGAGCCATTTGCTTTTCAGATTCTCTAGGAACATCCCAAGTGTGTATCCATGTGTGTGTGTGCACACACATTTATATGACTTGATTCATTGTTCCTTAAAGTGAAAATTTAAACTAAACGCATGAACTCTACAAAGCAGTTTTCCAGTTTTATATCTTCCCTGTTTCAAAACTTGAAGTGCATTAAAATATGAATAAACTAATTTTCCTGTTACTTTACGCTGCAGTGATGGTAAAGGTGGATAGGAGAATAAGTTGGTGCCTGGTATAGGAAAATACAAATTATTTGAGATACTATTTTAGTCTTCTGAATGTTGTGCTTAGCATTCTTTCCAGGCTTGGGTTATTTAGAAACAAGTGTATCCTTAGTATCAGATAAACTAAACACCTCCCCTTCTTTTTTTAAAAAAAATCAGGCATTATGTATAACTTGGTCTGTATATTTCAAGTTGGATCAAAGCAATTTAAATGGTTGGAACTCAATACACTGGCTGCTTTGTACAGCAGCTCATAAGTTTTTCTGATTGGAGACATGCTTAAAATTAGTAGTGCCATTAAACTATATATCAGTATTTGGCAGGAGAGAAAAAAAATGGCATACAATAGTTTTTTAAAAAACGTTTTACCACAAACTGGTTTTGAAATAATTCTTAACTTTGAAATCAGTTTTTTGTGGATATGTTTTTTAAGAGGCATAGACAAATATTTAAACCTTGTAAGTTGTTCCTTGCTACTTTGATTCCTACTCATAATATTTTAAAAAAAAATCACCTATCATCAGATGAATGCCCTGAGAAAAATTGTTTCAACATAAACATAATTATAGTTAAAATTGAACTAGAATGCATAAACCTTTTGACTGTATTCAAATTACCAAATTTATTAAATATCCAAACTAACTTTAATAAATATAAATACGAGTGCATGAGTTCTCAAACAAGATGGGTTTCTCTAGGTTAAAAAAACCCAATTTCCTTCCAACATTCTTGTCTCGACCCTTGACTAAAATGGCAGATGGTTGTGAGAAGGGTGAGTTACTCTTTGTTTTCAATGATTTCAGTAAAATTGAAAGCATAGAAAAACCCACAGGCATAGTCTAGCTATGATTCTTGACTGACTCTCAGCATTAACAAAAACGATGCTTTTATAACTTCATTTCAGCTTTGAATCAACTAGGAACGGGCAGTTGGATACACTGAAAAGGGGTTAGAAGAAAGCTTAATACAAAGCCTTTGGATAATTAATTTATTTTACAGCAAGACGTTTTCAATCAGTTCTTTAAAGCCAAAGCCCATTTTTGTTTTCATGTATATTTTTATCCAAAGCAGGCTTTGGACAGAACAGCTACATGTGAGCATTAATTTCAAATTGATCTGTCACTGCCATTCCTCTAAAATGTGTTGGGAGACTTTAGGTGTCTTTCCTACTTTTGATTTTCAAGCCACACCATTTTTATCAGAGGATTTATGCATGTTTATTACAATATTTCTTTACATATATACGAGAAAAGCATACATTGCTGTGTGCATATTTTGTGATCAGGTATAGACAACATCTATTTTTAAGAGTGAAGGAAAAAGTGTCCTGTGCTTCCATAGGACCTGTGAATGATGGTATGTTGGTTGATGTCAATCTGTAGAGTGGAAGAAGCAGATCAGGATAATATACCCAAGACAAGCCGAACATAAGTAATTTCTAGATTTAGGTTGGTGAAAGAATTAACTTAACATTTTGGTGTTTTTTTTTTAATTAGCCCTGGCTGCATGCTTGCTTCTGTGCCTATATGTAATGCCTACTTAACCTGTAAATTTTGTAAATAAAGGATTACTACAAAGATAAATATAGTCTCTCTTATCTGTAAAACCAGCCTGCAAAGCAGCCCACACTGATGCTAACTATTGATGACAGATTTGCCAGATTTGTGGAGTTTAATATGCTTAGTAAATCTTACTATTTGGGAAGTTATATTGTTATAAAGAAAGAAGTATGAAACAGTAGTACGTTAAACTTGCTCTGTGGCAGTGATAAAGTTCACTTGGGGATGGCGATGATAAATCATATAATCAATAGCTATGTAAACTGCTGTGTAATACACATGAAAGTGATCCTCAGTGAATGATTAATAGACTGCATCTTGTTTCCAAAGAACGGTAGAAGCTGCTGCTGTTGAAAAGAAACAAAGACTATCCTGAGTATTACAACTAGCGGTTTTTATTTTAGTCCTTTTTTAAAGAGTCACAAAAATGTATGGCAAAGCTGGGCGTTAGAAGAGGGAAAACTAAATGTTAGTGGAGAAGGAAATGAATACTTCTCAAATACAAGATTTCAGGGTTAAGTTTAGTTGTATTTTTAATTTGGTTTTTAAGAATTAATCGATATGTTTGCTGCCTGGAGATACCGTATATACTCGAGTATAAGCCGAGTTTTTCAGCTTATACTCGAGTCAACTAATTTTGGGGGTTAAATTGATGCGCGCATAGCGCGTGCTATATGCGCACTGTGCGGACATCAATTTAGCCCCGAAAATCAGCTGATTTAGCTACCGGTTCGCCCGAATTGGTAGCTAAATTTAGCTAAATCGGCTCATTTTCGGGCCGAAATTGATGTGGACTCAGCGCACGCTACGTGCGCATCAATTTTGGTCCGAAAACGGGCCAATTTAGCTACCTGTTCACCTGAACCGGTAGCTAAATTTAGCTAAATCGGCTCGTTTCTGGGCTCAAATTGATGCGCGCGCGCTGTGTGGCATTACCTTAGACCCGAAAATCAGCTGATAATCAGCTGATTTTCGGGCCTAAATTGCCATCCGGCTTATACTTGGGTCAATAATTTTACCCAGTTTTCCTGGGTAAAATTAGGACCTCGGCTTATACTTGAGTATATACGGTATTTATAAATAATAATAAAGGATAAAAATCAAGTTTTGGGCATCAACACCCAAAATCCATGGGTAATTTACTTGTGCTTGATAATATTTATAAAGTAGACTCAATTCCTCACCTACTTTGCCATATTAGATACAGGTACGATCACAATTGAGCTCAAAATTTCCATTGCTAAGTTTGCTAAGAATTTGCTAAGTGAATGTTGCCCCATTTTACAAACTTTCTTGCCCTAGTTGTTAAGTGAATCACTGCAGTTGTTAAGAACATGGTTGTTAACTGAATCTGGCTTCCCCATTAACTTTGCTTGTCAGAAGTTTGCAAAAGAGGATCACATAATCCTGGGACACTGCTCATAAATATGAGTTGGTTGCCAAATGTCTGAATTTTGATCACGTGACCATGCGGATGCTGAAATGGTCATAAGTGTGAAAAATGGTCATAAGTCACTTTTTTCAGCATTGTTATAACTTTGAATGGTTATTAAATGACCTCTTGTAAGTTGAGGACTATTTGCATAGTGTCTCTTATACTATATACATACATGCTTCCCTCTACCTTACTAATGCTCCCATCTCATTTTTGTAGATTACTATTCTTATAAAGTAATTATTATCTGAGTCTCATAAATATTTAACTTATTATTTTGCACACAGTGTAATTGTTTTTAGATACTCATTTTTTAATCTTTCATCGTTTGGAACTTTTACATTTATAGCTATTTTCTTGTCACTTTTTACATTTCTTCCTAATGATTGTAGCCCATCCATTTATGTTGGGTCTATGATCTTAATGAAGACCGAAACTGAAAGCTATACTTACTCAAATGTTGATGGATAGGATGTTGTACCACCAAATGTTGCAGCAAATTTTAATAGTCCTGCTGAAAGCACATCATATTTACTGGATTAGGATATCTGTGAATAATTATGTGGCTTTGACAGATAAATGTGACCACTGTTTGCCTGCATGGAAAAAAAAAAGCCACACTCGGCTATTTGTAACCTTTTGACTATAATGTTAAGCCAGGCATCATTTTTCCTCATAAATGAATGATGAGCTCACACGATAAAACTAATATGCTGTATAAACGCAGCTGATCCTGTTGTTGATACTGCTGCTAAACATGAAGTATGGAAACCTTTTGTGATAAAAACTACAGCAGCTGTCTTGGCGTACATGATGCATGACACTCCTGCTATAAATAATGATCATTTGATTGTATAACAGCATCAGAAGAACTACATTGTAGTGGCCACAACATTTCACCAACCTTCAGAATGAGCAAAACATTGGCTGGGACCCTCACTGTGGTTATCCTGTTGAAATATCTTCCCTCTTGTCTTGTTTTACCTATATTGTTTTAGGGGTTTATGAACTGTTTTAATTATTTTTTTAAGTTCTTGGACCTGGAGTCACTTTAGATGGCTGGGGGGGGGGGTGGTCATATAAATCTGACAGCACACATTACACTCTTCACTTTTCATGTAAGCAACCTTGTGGAAAATGCAGAAAAAAAAATTCAGATACAACACAAGAAAATACAGCTTATTTTAATGTATGCCAACACCGTTCACTTAATTCCTTTCTGTTTTCGTAAACTCTTCTTGCTTCTGCATTGTTAGAATATGCTGGCCGGGCTCACCATGATTAAAATTGGCGGGAAATCCCTCCCACTTGAAGGGGAGGAGTCTCTTGTTCCTGAGGTGATCTTACCTCATCATCTCTCTTCTCTCCTGCTTCTTGGGTGTCTGTGTAGGTGCCTGTGTGTATATAAATAATACAAAGTCAGTAATAGGTATTTATATTGTTTCTTTATTTGGTTATAAGTAAAGACAATGTTATTTTAACTATACTTTGCCTCATGCATTTATTTCCTTCATTAGAAGCTATTGTCACGAACCATTTACCTCATAATGAAACACTGAAGATAAAATTCTTCAACATGCTTCACACATTGCAAATCTTTAAATATCTTGCCTCTCATTTGTAGACCTCATTAATTCTATCCAACTGTGACTTAGTTATCATCTTGACTTCACTTTAATATACAGGTAGTTCTCAACTTACAAAAGTTCATTTACTGATCGCTCAAAAATACAACAGCACTGTGTATCATAAGTGACTTACGAACGTTTTTCACACTTAACAACCATTGCAGCATCCCCTTGGTCACATGATCAAAATTCAGGAGCTTGGCAACTAACTGACTCATATTTATGACGATTGCAGTGTCCCAAGGTCAGGTGATAGCAATAGCAATAGCAATAGCACTGTATTTATATACCGCCTATCAGGGCTTGCAACCCTCTCTAAGCGGTTTAC
>JANHJO010009927.1:189443-204212 GCA_032468235.1 Pseudoxyrhopus heterurus
CAGTCAGTCAGATTATTATTATTCCCACAGATTCGTTTGGTGAAAAAAGGTGTATGACTTAGGTATTTCTTATTTTAATTTATTATTTTGCTTGTAAATAAATATTTGTACATACTTTAATATATAGCTTTGAAGTCTCATTAATTATCAGCTCCAAAATCCATACAACCATTACAAACATTTCCAACAGGGAAGCCTTCCTTCTAAGAAAATTATTGGTTAGCATAACATCATAACACTCTGTTTACATCTCTGATTTTTACTAGGACTCCCAATTTGGTCTTTTATGAATTTGAAAGCAGGGAAGGTTAGCTTTCAGAAAGCTGGGAAACATGGCTCCGTCAAAAAAGATGGGATAGCATTGGCTATGATATCTAAGCTCAAAAATAAAGATGGGAATTGGGTGGCAACTAAGACTTAGGCATTCTGTCTCTTTTGTTTGCCATTTAGTGGCCATTTAGATAGCTGAAACTCAGCTATGATAGCCCTATGGGATAGTGACTAAGAAGCACAATAATAGAATAGTGTTTATTTAATTGTTGGAGGTATGGTGTTGTTCAATTCCTATCTAGTCTTTCTTTAGCCTAGGCAGCACTCCCTTTAGCTTTTCCCTACAACAACTACTCTCTTTTGTAGGTTGGATTGAACAAGAAGGGCTCAAAGTCCTTCAAAGGCCTCAGAGTCACCTTATGAGCTGTTGTGACTTGAACCTGAGGCTCTGTAGGTCTAGTCCAGTTTCTCAACTGCTACACCACATTGACTCTCTTTTATCAATAAAGCAATTAAACATTTTTATATGTACAATAAAAAAAAGACTGGGAAGGCCAACAGAAAAAAAGAGATCCAATAACCAGGAGCAAACTCCCTATTGATTCATTACAGTATCTGTATATTCACGTTGCTGAGAAGACTCCTAATCCAAGTGAAGGCAGGTTGAAAACTGGAATCTTTTAAAAGATACCATGAAGGGTTAATCTTTTGTGGGTAAACTGAATGGTGCATAATATGCAACATTCTGTACATTCAGCCCTCCCTTTGGTAGTCAACTTTAATAGATGACTAAGCAAAGCTACAAGAGCTTTACTCAGCCAAGGGAGTCCCAGAAGGTGAAATGTATGATGCATCTGAGTAATGCATCTTTCACCTCACACAAGCAGCTAGGAAAATGAATTCTAAAAATTGTATTAAGAGCTGGTGCTTGAAGGAGCAGAGGAGGGGAAGACTAATAGGGTTCATTTGCATATGTGACACCTTCTGTGTCTACATGTATTGTATACAACTGAATGGGGTGATTTAGTTAAACTGGGACAAGGACTCCCTAGTTATACTTTGGCATCCTCTTAATGAGACTGTTTTGCAGTTAAAACGATCTCATCTGAATATATTAACGAAATATCAGGTAAAAGGGTATCAACCCATCATCACCCATGCACTTTTTTTTGTATCAATATTTGAAAAAGAAATGGCTGAATGGGAACGGTCTTAAGTGCACAGTTTATTTCCATACAGTGTCCAAAGAAAACTTACAGGGAGAACAGGAAAGGAATAGTATGTACCTTTAGCAATAATATCTTTAATTCCTTGTCATCTAAGGGATCAACAACTTCATTCAACTGGTTTTCTATTTCTCGTCTACTTTAAGGTTTCCTTTACAGTTGTTCTTAAAATTATGAGTTATATGACTTTCAAAGTCTCTTTTTGCATCTTTTATTATTTTCTTACCTGTCTTCAGTACAATTTTTTTTTCTTATTGTTTGGACAACACTGTCAAATTTTGCAGGAAGTTTGCTTTCTTCCTACAACTTTTTACACTATTTATAAATTGATTTATGTCTTAGGATTTATTATTCAAAGCTGATTATCAGCTCCTTCTATACTGTACATGCAAGCATAGCAGAAATAAGAACTACTAATCTGGTTGATGTTCCTTCTGCCTACCTCTTAGATTTTGCTAAACAAGTACTTAAAAATCCAGTGTCTAGTAGCAATAGCAATAGCACTTATACTTACATACCACTTCATGGTGTTTAACAGCCCTCTCTAAGCAATTTACAGAATCAGCATATTGCTCCCAACAATCTGGGTCCTTATTTTACTGACCTAGGAAGGATGGAAGCCTGAGTCAACCTTGAGCCACTCAGAATCAAACTCCGTCTGTGTGCAGAATTTGCCTGCAATACTGCATTGTAACCATTGCGCCACCATGGCTCCATTAATCTAGAGTCCTGATAATGCAGCAGTCCCACAAATTTGGGGCCCTTAATGGAAGTAGTGGGCAGGGACCTGCGGAGTACTGAGCACCAATTAGTACCCTGTAATGAATGAAGCTCATGTGAGTCCAACCATTGAAAATATATGAACAGGATAACAGATCCATAAAGGTCAGAACTGAATTTAGCATAGAAGCATCTGAAGTCAGTGTATTATATATCTTGTACGTAAATAAATATAGTATAATTATTCATGTCTTTCAAATTATTGATAGGTTTTCTGATGGACTGATGGTACCAAACTTTTTGAGTAATGAAGAATGTTCCCATCCACAATTTAAATTTGGAAACTGGATTCATCATTTCAAAATCAATGATGAAGTCACCATTCCCACATGCTTATGCTTCATGGTGAACTATCAGCATCTGTCTTGAAGTATCATACAAGTACTGTGGTGTCATTCAAAGGGATGTCTCATCTTTGTAATCAATCCTGTCTCAAGATTATACACAAGACACTGTTTTTAAAACTGATGTCAAGGAGGAGGTCATGTAGTCATTAACTAGTGGGCATAATTTAAAATAAACAAAGAAAAGAAAAAAATAAACACTAGCTTACAGTGTACACATATAATGGCATTCAGCTATCAAGATAGAATCAATATGCAATGAAGTAACCTATGGCTTGAACGTAAGGGAAAGGAATAGAGGCTAGATAAAGATCACCTTGGAATTTCATGGGGATTCATCCTTCAGAGTAAGCCATAATAATGTCACTTTGATTTTGGCAATCCATACCTTAGTAACATACATAAGCCCAATCCATATGTATGGCCTTGTGCTTCAACCTGCCAACACTATATTTGGCAGTATTCTAGGGAAAAAAATTCATGCCTGACATAAAAACATAGATAAGCTTTTGTTCAACTGAGAAGACAATTAGCCAAATCAACAAATGTAAAGCAGGAATGTCTTAGAACTAGAATAAGTAGCATTTTTGTGGAGAAGCCCACGGTTGCAGGAAATATGAAGATGGTGATAATATGATGGCGATGGTGATGATGACAATTATATAACTTAGAACATGGAATCACTGTCTTTCACTTTGCATCTACAATCTACATCCCAGTCCCAGAAGACTTTGAGATCCAGCAATTATTTTGCCCACCTGTTTTGAAATGATTTATATTAAAAGAGCAAAGAAACAGAGAGCCACAAAATGAATGCATGGGATTACTAAATATTTTCATTTATTTATTTATCCAATTTATATGGCCGTACATCTCAAAGAATGATTCTGGGCAGCAAATAGAACTAAAATAGAATAAAAACAATAGTAAACATTGTATTTAAGGCCTTATGAAAAACCGGCAAGGTTGGGGCCATCTATCTCCGGAGGAAGAATGTTCTATAAGGTGGGTTATCCATCGGAAAAGGCATGTCTTCTAGGCCCCATCAACTATTTTTGACAGTACCCATTTTGTCAATCTTTTCTGAATGGTATAACATAAAACATAGGATCCCTGTCTACAACCTATGTTCCAATCCCAAAAGACTTGAGACCAAGAAAAATCGGAAGGAGTGGATGGAGAAAAGACATCAAGACCACACTCCTGATTATCTAAAGCATGAGTGTCCAACCTTGGCAATTTTAAGACTGGTGAACTTCAACTCCCAGAATTCCCCAGTCAGCATGATGAATTCTAGGAATTGAAGTCTATAGGTCTTAAGGTTGTCAAGACTGAACACCCCTGATCTAAACATTTATCTTCCCTGTTTTTGATGAAAGGCTACGGTAAATCATCTCAAGTTCAGAAACCATAGATGATCTGGGAGAGTGGGATAAAAAAAAAAACCCTTCCATTGGCCTATTGTCTTGAACTTCATTGTAATTAACAACCTTTAATAGTGGTTTGTATTCCACAAGTCTTTGTGAATAATGGTTGAACCGTTTCTAAGGTGCTGATGCTCTTGCTATGTTTTGATTGAGTTTAAAAAAAACAAAGCAAGGATTTGTTTGAGCTACTTTACTTTGCTTGGAGGGCTTACCGAACAGGTGGTCCTCCAAAGGGTCACTATGTATATTTAGTATCTGAAACTTGAGCACGCCTGACCTGATTGGCTCCCCCCGACCACATGATGGTTTAGGAGCTGATGCATCAGACTAACACTGCTTTTGCCCAGCTTGTCTCAGGAGGGAGGACAGTCAGAAAGGCTTTGCTCCTAAGGAAATTTATTTAAATATAACTGGTAAGCTTGCGCCTTCTGCTTTTTTAAAAAAAAGGAAGACAGGTTGGGGTTTGCTTTCTACCAAATGATTGTTTGTTTGTGGTTTTGCTTGCTTATTTGTTTGTTTGCAGACTTTATGGCCTGAGGGATTTTTTTTTTTACTGTTTTACAAATTTTAACACACTTTTTTTTTCAGCATCAAATAATCCCGTTTGGGAAAAGATCAGTCCTGAGTTTGATGAGGCTTTAAAGGCAGAGGAGAGTTAGCCTCTGTTGTCTGGAAACATTTTGCACATGGAGATCAATGGCTCCTTTGGCTAAGCCACTCTAGAGGTCTCTCTCTCTCTCTCCTTTAGGACTTGTCCTATTCCCTCGGTGAAACAAATATTTTATCCTTTGATTTTTTTATATATCACCTTGATTGAACAGAATTGGCACTAGGAAAAGGCAGCATTTGAAGGGCCTATATTTAACCTACAGCACCAGAGTGCCGCTTGCCTCAGAAGGAATGGCAGTTCAGCTAACTAGACAAAACCAGCCAATCGCTCTGGAGTATTGGCTTACAGGGCAAATATTTTTGTACTAGGAAGCAGCTGTTCTAAGCCTTCATCTCCTTCCCTGCACCAGAAAAGAGGGGTCTGCAATCTCTCACAGCAGGCTCATTCCAGTGCATTAATTCATTCCAAGGCATTAATTCATTCATTGCTTCTCTGCCATCTGAAAGAGTCTTGATTTTTTCTAGGACTGAAGTTGGAGAAATACGTCAAGCACCCCAGAAGCAAAGCAGCAGAGCATCCCCGGAGATCAATGGTGGGACGAGAGAAATTAACTTCATTAAGTTAAGGTCATTTGAACAACATTTGTATGATTTCATGTTTGTGGTTGTTTACTGTTGTATAAGACCCCAAGGTTATTAGTTTACATAGAGTAATGTTATGTTGGCCCACAGGTATTGTGGCAGGATCTGAAAAATGAGGGCAAAAAAGCTCAACTAAATTTCTAGGTTAGGAAAGCTTTCGTGGAAGTGACCTAGCAAGCTGCTTTTTTGTGTAACACAATTAAAGTGGAAATTTCTCCACTTTTTGTCCCTGCCCTAGCCAGCGCACCTCATTGCAATGCTATTGTTCTATGGTACCATGTTGGCTCAATGCTTGGCACACCTTGTCCTAAGCATTAATTTCTAGCTGCTGGAAAACATATTTAGGATCTTCTAGTTGCAGTTCGCAATCAAAACTGTAAGTGAATTTCCATTCAAGAAATATTAATGGGGCATCATTAATTTTGGTTGGTTGGTTTTGTTTGGTGCTGGCTGAGAATTGTCAATTATTCATCTCCCTGCAGATGTTCTTGCATAAATTCTCAGTGCACAATGCACAGCCTCAGGATTGTTATATATTCCATTTAACATACTCTGTTGAGCTAGGAAGAGACTTTATGATAGTATCTAATTTTTCATTACAAGTACATCACTCGAGAGAGAGTTGATAGATAACGATAATCTATGTTTGTTCCTTGTCTGCATCCTAAGCACTTCTATTAAGCAGAATTGCTATATTTATGCTCATAAAGGAAAATAACAGTGCAATTTGGTTGTTTTTTTTGCAAAAAAATGTTACTGGCTAAAACATGGAAAGAGGCCAATGTCTCCACAAGAAGAAACTGGCTTTTTCCTCTGTGTATGAGATATTGGAGAGAAATACAAATTATGAAGGGATAATAGCAATCTATCTGATGCTAAACATCTCAAGATAAATGGTATCCCTTTACATATATTTTTAGAAAGATGAAAGGTTTGATAATATTTTTGGTTTATTAACATTTTGATGTTTTATGAACAATATTTTATAAATATTAATCTTTATAAATATTTAGCCTATATTGTTGAATAAACTACGGATGCATGTCTGTCTGTCTGTCTCTCTCTCTCTGTGTATGTCTTTCTCTCTCTGTGTGTGTGTAAACGCATTCTTACGATATTTTTATAGTGTATAGAGATCCTAGCTTTGATAAGTGTGCAACACTGACTTCCTCATGCTGATATTTCTGTATCCGACTTGCTTTGTGACCAGTGAGTAGGTGGACGGGCTTTCCGCAAAGATGGCAGATGAAGACGATTATGATGAGGTTGTGGAGGTAAGACTTAAATGTTTGATTTACTGCCTTGAGCTATGCAGATGAGTTTATTATTTCAAAGAAACAGCAAATAATGGCAGGTCAGGAACTTGAGATGGCTGCTTCAGAAGTGAGTGTGTCTCCAAATTCAGAGCTGGTGACCGGACAGTTATAGAAATTGATATATTCTAAATGGCCTCCAGCAGCTGTTGGGTACTCCAAGAGAAGGCCTAGGACACAAGGTTGTAAGAGTGCACGATGACAGTATGCCCTTTCTTTCCTCATCTTCCTGCAGATTTAGCCTTTTCCTTTTTAAAAAAAAAATAGAAAAATACAGCATAAATGATGCTAATAATGTTAACATTCATATGTGCATTTAAAATGCCCGTAATTCTATCTAGCAACAACTTACTGGCCTACTTAGGATCTGTGTGAAAAGTCATGAGTACATTTCCTTGCCAGGCTCCATTTTACCATGCCAGTTCTGTGGGTGTGTTTCTGCAAGTCTTGGGTTGTAATTCCAGATGCATATTGATTATCAAATTGAATGTGTTGCACATTCATCCTCCTAGAATAAAACTCTTCAATATTTCTGATGACCAGCATCAGAATCAAGGAAATGTTTTTAACTTTTATTACAAAAATCTCCTCCTCCTCCTCCTCCTTTTCTTCCTCCTCTCCCCTCTTCTCTTTCTTCCTTCTTCTTCCCATCTCATGTATGTCCATAGCCATGCCCATTGTCTTATCATTGTCTGTCTCTTAGTAGACTAATAGTGGTTTTATCTTTCATATTATCATTTCAGTTTTATATTGTTGCATCGTCTCTTCAGATGTCTGTCTTTTTCTTGTTTCTTGGGATATTTGTAGCAGGTGTAAAAAAAAAATAAGGCTGCAATTGTGCTTCTAATCTTACTTTTAAGCAAGATATCTTTTTCCAGAACCATAGCACATCATCTTCCTGGTTTTCTTCCACTGACCTTTTGCCCTCATGCTTTAATTTTGTGTGGACCAGAATTAAATGTGTAAAGCATTAGAGAGCACAATAAGTATTAATTTCTAAAGAGACAAATTTGTATTTTAAATGACATGCAGTAAAGTCCTCTTAAAAGTAGCGTATGCTTTTCATTTTGATTTGGACTTTTTAGTACAGAATATTTAGGTGAGACGTAGGCTCTGTTTTTGCTTGGTATGATGGCCACGTTGCCGATTTTAAGTTAAGCCATGTAAGAAAAAATGGTGCTTTCATGTTTCTTCCATGCTAGGATGAATATTCTTTCTCTCTAACACACACATAAACACAGAGACACACAGATGTATATACATTTGTATGTATGTAATCTGACATAGAATTAATAAACAGAAATAGCAATTCATTTATATAAGCAAATGAATGCACACATTCCCTTCCCTCTTCTCCCCAAAATCTTCTTAAATTTTCCTTTTTATCTATGGAGATTCTCAGTCATCCAGGTCATGGTTGTCCCAAAGCTGCTTTTTCAAAAGTGACTGGACTTGTTTTTCCTGGATATTTCATTTCTCATCCAAGAAGTCAGAACTGGAATTGGTGTTCAGAACTGGAGAAGCTTCTTGGATGAGAAGAGAAATATCTTCAAGGACAAACAAAGCCCAGTTGCCTTTTGAAAAAGCACTTTTGGGATTTTCCTTTTCTTGGTAATGCTTTAGCAGCTATAGTTGCACAAACACCAATCTAAGTGGTGCATAGTGAAGAAAAAAGTAGGAGGACCATTATCCCCTGATATTCTTCTCGTAAAAAGAGCCAATTATATATAAAGCTTGAAATAAACAGTACCTTGACAAAGTTATCTGTAAAAGCATAAATCATCTGCAAAGAGTGGCAGCGAATCAGGCTCCGTTGAAGGGTGCCAGTATCTTTGGAGGCTTCTTATTAATGTGATTCATGGAAACGGAGATGAACCTTAATGCACTAAGTCTGAGAATTTAGTCAATGTTGTAGATCCTATTAAATTGAGCACAATAAATCTTTTAATACCAAAAATACATGAAATCCGGTGGAATTTATTAGTGGAATACGTGCTTAAAAATCTCGGCTGATCAATAAAATGAGTCTGATAAGGTCAAACAGTAAAAGGAAGACATGGAAATAAATCATATTGGGTCCTACGTGGATAGCATTAGCATCTTCTACATCTCCATTTTTCAAGACTTTTCGATGTACAGGAGAAATAATTCTAACCAAATGCATTAAATTTTTTTGGTGAATTAAACTTGCTCTTATGATGATGAATGCTGTATTAAAGTAAAATGCACTTTGAAGATATTGCTAATTTAAGGCTTGATTTGATGCTCGGCAAAGTTAGGCTAAAATTAGCGGTTGCTATAGTATTAGTGAAAAAGAATTTGGGGAAATAATTTGGCACTATCTTTAACATTAAAGCAGGGACACTTCTAATAACAATGCAAGTTCAGTCTTACTAACCAAGATAATTCTGGGCCATTTCAACATTTTTGCTTCTTCTTTATTTACCCTGATTCATATTTAAGAAGATCACCCTATGAAATTAGTCTAATATATTTCACTGGTATTATAAACATTCCAAGATTGCTGACAAGAGAGCTTTTCACCAGAGTTTGTACTGGTGTAACGTACAATGAATGAAGTATTATTAGCAAAATTATTTGTCCCATGTTTTTCAGGTTAGCTGATTTGCAGAAACATTTTTATTGACTTTCCTGGTCTTAATACATTCATTTCTATTAGATTTGCCCTGAACATCTGCTTAAATTTGATGAGGTTTCTAGGCAATATTTCAAAAAGAGAGTATAAAATACACCTAAATAAGATGTGGCTGAGTTTCTTTTTGGCTTCTTCATGAACAAGACAATATTTCAGGTACTGTTCGTTACATTATGAATCTTAAAGGATGATAATGCCACTTTCTTTCCTATGTTGAAATCAGCATATTGATTTGAGGTGATCAACTGGACTCTTAAAAAAATCTTCTTAAACACTGCAGTCATCAATCCCTCTTTACAATTGTCTTCCACATCTAGGTTCTTTGTTTCTTATATCTCTATCCTGCTTTCTTTGGAAGATCAAGGGAAATGATTTTGTTTGTACTTTTCTGGGAGCTGGATTGTTCCATAGGCATCAAAGTTTTTTTTTTTTATGGAATTTGAGTTCAGTCATGATATTGAACTTTATCTTAGTTAAGACACTGAGAAGCAGTAGTTCATCCCTGATACAATAGCAACTTCTCCCCCTCTCTCTCTTAGTAGTAACAAGACCCAATTCAAAACATGAAAATAGCCTAGAGGGAAAAAAACACAACAGTTGTAAGATATAATCTAATATAATATAGTCTATTAAATGTGAGTTAGTATCCATGGGTAAGACCTATAGATATGCACAGTATAATTATGTCAGTTGTATTAACACAAAATTAAATCAGTTTATCAAATATAGCAGGCAGACAGAAAAATCAAGATATTCAATTCCTTGTGGCTTGTAAGAGATGGGATATAAATGACTGATAGCTTGTATTCCATTTGGTTGGTCACACACATTGTTCAGAAGTATCAGAGAGTTTCTCCCCCCTTTCAGACAGAGGATTGTTTTAGATTGCTGAGCAGTGGAAGATGATAAAGATTTTTTTTGTCCAGTAATTCTTGTTCAGGCATGGTTTCTCCTTAAATTCAATGCCTTCTTCCTTGAAGTTAAATATGATAATTCACCCTGAAGCATAAACAGTCCTGAAAGATCCAAGGGAAATTCTGTAAGATTATTGGCTATGTTTCAGTTCTGGCTTGAATCATTTCAAACAAAATTTGAGTCATCCATTTGAATCATCTGACTGTAGCTTTGTGCAGCCCTAATTAAGAAATATATTTAAAATTTGTGTAACTGTCATTCTAATAAACTAGGATCATGTTTGGACACATCATTTGCCATTTGATGAAAGCCTTTCTTTTACAAGAGCTGTCAGTTAGCAAACTTAAATGAATAGTCCATGACAAATGTTCCTAGGACATTCAATATTTCCTTTAAAAAGAATTCACAGATGAATAAAATCTTTTTCCTGTTAAAGAGTTGCTTAGTTTTCTTACAACGCCATTTTCACAAGAAAACAATTAAATGCAAGCTTATCAGCGAGTGTTGTAGATGTATCACTTTGGAAATATTATGGGCTTAACTACATTCTACATTGGTATTTGAATTATCTTTTGGATTATCTCCCCTTCCTTAATACCCAAATGGTACATACAATGAAAGGATGGCATTTGATCACAATTTCAGGTTACGGCTAATGATCTGGTAAACTCACTTATCCTGTTTGCTTGCCACTGAGTCATGACTTTTAAAAGATGTATGAACAAGCCAACGGGTGTCCAAAATTCCTTAAGTGCAAGCAGGAGATGTGAAGTCTTGGAATTCTTGAATTGGATCTAATACAACATTTAAAAAGCTAATTTTTTATGATACAAGGAAAAACCACTTTTTTAAACAGTATTAAGTATTATGAGCGATTGGCAGCCACAAATCTGCTGGTGTTTATGGAACAAAATGCCTGTGGATCTTACAAGCAGCTAAATCTTTGATCACTTTCCATGGAACATCCTTATCAATCACTTCATTCTTCAGACTGAGATTTTGTTCTTTGCCTCAAGAGAAACACACATGTTTTTATGAATGACCTTGTGAAAAATAATGAGGTTTCTTCTTTGTTTATAGTACTACACAGAAGAGGAGGTCGAGGGTGAACCAGGCGAGGTAAAAGCCTCTGTTTTATGCACAAATGTCTGATTTTGTGGAATTAAATGCTTTTTAAAGCATTCTGTCTGTATGTGTATAATATAAAATAATTTAATAGATTTTTTTACATAGTTGAGTAATCTAATAATAACCTCTGGGAAGAACAAAGTCAACCAACAACTTATAAAACAGAATAATGATCTTGCTTTGAGTGTCTTTTGCTAATGCAATGATGGGCAACTTTTTGATGGTAAGGGCCAGACATACAAATTTTGTGTTAGGACGTGCAGTAGATGATAACACCTGCACCTAGGTCTACTCTACATGAATGGAATAATCTTTTTCACTGTTGGGAGAGACTCTGGTTCCCCAGTAGAGAAAAATATCGCTTGGGTTAACAAGGTTAAGTGGCTTTCTGCCTGCATGATTTCTATATTCTTCTTTTTTTTTTTGGAAGATGTAGGAGAAAAGACAAATAAATGAAAACCCAGATTTTCCCCCTCTCCAACAAGAGTTGGAGACTTGTTTTAGTTAGTGTATTATTGTTCACTAACTACCTTTTTTGCCTTAATTTGCAGCAGGCTTTAATTATATTGAACTTTTTCCTTGTCCATATGCTCAATGGTCTGTAAAATACTAGTTGAGATGTTTTAAAAACACTTTATTTTCTTTTGGGAGATGCAGATGCCTGCATCCTAGTGAAATGGATGAGTAATTTTTGATTGGCTCGAATGGTATGATTGGCCTAAAAATGTATAGATATATACCGGTACCTCTGCTCTTGAAATCTTGGCCATCTACCAGAAAACAAAGGGAAAAACTATAGTTCTTAGAGGTTGCTGAATGAAAGTGAAAACTTGAAACTCAGCGAAGAAGAGAATAAATATGTATATACAGAATATTTCTTCCTGCAAGTGTCTGTTAGTGTGTTTCTAGTCATTCGTCTGATGTAAATTCACTTTGGAATGTCCAATGTCATTTTCTTGTTTTTGTTTCTTGTTCAAATTGCATAACTTGTTCACATGTTGTTCATCATGTTCATCTTTGAAACAAGGTTTTTCTTCTCAGGGCTATGTTTTCATAAATGTCACTACCAACCTGAAGATAAACACTGTAACATTACTTTACTCTAAACATTTGTTGTTTATTCCTCCTGACAATTCTTTTAATATACTTTTTAAATTAGAAGTCTAGCATTGTTTATGATATCACATGACTGTAAATATTAGAAGCACATCCCTGGATTCCTTTTCCAGGCTTCAGAATTACTTAGGAGGATCCTAGAACTTTGCAGGTTAGATTACAGATTACTCTATATTACAGGCTGGTGCAGGACAGACAGGACATTCCTTCATTAAGAACATTAGTTTTTGTGTCGATGGAGAAATACAGTTGTATGATTCTGAATTTATGCGGTTTATTTATGCGTATCTCACTTTAGGAGAATAGTTCATAAGATATTCGATCATATATTCAGAAAATATAAAAAGAGAGAGGCTTATTATTTTCATAGACTAATTCTCTTACACATTTTGGAATAATCTCACTAATATCAAATGAGGTTAAAGCAAAGGGAGAATTTGTCTGTTTCCATATATATATTGTCAAAATCCGAACTGATTATAAGCGAGAATGATGGTGAGGAAAATCCTTGTAAAATCCAAAAGACTTGGTTGAATAAGCCAATTCCTTTGTTTAGAAAACAAATATTTCATTTTATAGAAATAAATTGAATGATATGTGCACATTATAAAGCACTTTTCAAATTGAAGGGAAACTTGACTGGGGACTAGGGGGAAACTTGTATGATACCCCCTCCCCCGGTCTTTTGATTTTTTTTTTTAAACATAACTCATGGCTGATTCAATTCAGAAAAATAGATGTAACATGTCAAAAGGACCTTCCTGAATTCAAGAATATCAAGATACGATACCCTTAAATACAATACGGTAGCTATATGACTACTCTCAGGTAGTAGTCATATAGATTAAATAAAACTGTATGAACGATTCTTTGCATAGTCTCTACAACTATTTCATTGTTCCCTGTCCAGAGGTCTAATTTTGGGGATTTTCGGCCTTCACTATTTATCTTGAGGATAGGTGAAGACTCAACTCAAATCTGTAATTTTATACATTATATCGCCATATGAAATGATGTATGGTGAAAAAACTATCCAAATAAATCATTCATATAGTCTATTGTGGGGGGTAGATTACTAACTTTGAAAATCCTTTGGAAATTGTCAAAGACTGGTTCTCAACAAAGTGTATCTGTATCTCAGTTGCGCTGATTTTCAAAAGATTACCAGAAATATAGTCATTTGTAACTCCAAAAATATCAACTAAAAAGGCTCTAAAACTAGGGCTGAGTCGGGAGATAAATTTGAAACACCTTTCCACGTTCTTAGGTGATTACTGAGATCACAGAGACCACATACAGCACTGGCTCCGCACCGTACACAGTAACAACAAAACATACTTCAGGAACAAGCAGGCATCCTTCAGCAACAAGAACGCATACTTATGAAACAACAACAACACATACTTTGGATAGTACAACACAACCTCCGGCAGCCACAGACACTTCTCACCAGGCCTCCCATCCTGTCAGAAAAAAAGTTGTACGGAAAAAAGTGGACACATCAAAGTTTCGGACACCTTACTTGGATCACAGTTCCAAAATGCAAAAGCTCTTCAGCGATGTAAGTCAGAAATTTGTATCTTCTCAAATTCAAAGCAGTTTAATCCTACTTTAATGAGTTTCAGTCAATTTTTAAAAAGTTCCTTGTGGAAAAAAAATATTGATTTTATACATGTGTACTTTTTCAATGTATCAGAAATTGATAACAGCTATCAATTACTGTAGTATATGGGGGAGCTGGAAATCCTGGTCTCCAGAGTAAGCTCGTCGGAAAGTATCAAAGCTTAGGGTCATCCTAGTTTAATATTTAGAATAATATGAAAAAGTTCAAATGTATAGTCTTTCCTTATTCAGACCATAATTTCTTTGGCTAAATGAAATAACCTAATTCACCTTATCTGTATCTCTTTAAACTCTCTCTCCCTCCTTCCCTCCCTGTGGATGTGTGTATGTGTTTTGTACTCAGAACATAAATTCAGTACATTCAGAGGAAGCCAAAGATGATCTGTAGGGCCATAAATCTGGAGAAAAAAAATGCATAATGTTCTTAATCAGAACATTATGCAATAAATTAAATCAGAACATAATGCAATAAATTAAACTTTCATCCAAGTATGCATGGGGATATATCTGTGTTTGTTTATATGTATGCAGATACACCCCCTCAACTCACATACCAACTTGATGCCCCCAGATCTTATGGAGTCAATTTCCTATTACCGGTAGTCCTCGACATATGACCACAATTGGGCTCCAAATGTTTGTTGCCGAGACATTTGTTAAGTGAATTTTGCCCCATTTTATGACCTTTCTTGCCACACTTGTTAAGTGAATCACTGCAGT
>JANHJO010009927.1:225836-235875 GCA_032468235.1 Pseudoxyrhopus heterurus
CTATCTATCTATCTATCTATCTATCTATCTATCTATCTATCTATCTATCTATCTATCTATCTATCTATCTATACATATACAGTACATATACATATACATATACATATACGTACATATACATATACATATACATATACATATACTGTACATATACATATATAAAAATAACCAGAAGGCTTTCAGATTTCTAAACAGCAGTGGGTTTAAACATATTGTTGATAAATGAATGGACCATGTTAGTATGCTAGATTTTTTTTAAAAAAATATTTTTCCGTAGATATTGAAAAGTAGAACTGTAATTTGATATATACTAAAAAGTAAATGCAATTACCTTTTGTTTCCTCGTTTGTTTAGCATGCATACAAGAAACATCCTGGTCAGATCAAGTTTACCCCTGTGACAGACTCGCTGGTTATGGTACAAGCACAAATTAATTCCAAGCAGCTGAGTGATGTAAGTAACCTAGCAACTCTAACAAGGTCCCATCTGGCCTTATTTTGTAGATGCTTTCCCTTCTAGTTTCTATTCATGAAGTTGTAGCATTATTACCTGACCATTGAAAATGTTCCAGTTTATGATTTTCAAAACATACCATGTGATGAACATAACAATTTGAAGGATTTCAGAAATTCTCATTATACTCTAGATCAGTGGTGAGCAGTTAATTTTCCCATATAAGAAAAGGGGACTCTTGTGGAGTGCCAAAACAATAATGCCATGAAGATGTGTAGGTATGCATGCACAAACATACATAAATTAAAAAAAATAGCAGTCACCTTCAAAATAAAAGCAATTCTAGCAGGTTGGACAGGGACAGCCAAAGGGTGGGATGTGGCCCAGGGGCCATAAAATGTCTCAGTCTGTTCTAGACCATACCAATCCATCCTGAGGGTAATCCAAAAGCTCAATGTAAATTTTATGGAAACGTGAGGCTGGATTATGCTGGGAACATCACAGATTACTTCTTGTTCCAGAAGATTTATTTCTGGAATTTTTTTGGATTATATCTGGAAAAACCAGATCCATAGTAGTCAAAAAGAATAATGGAATAGTTCAGTATTCCTTGGAATGTTCTGTTTCCAAACTTGTATATTTTTGTACATATTTAATACCAGAGTCAACGAAACAAATAGCAATATAACTGGGAAAACAAAGGCATGAGCTTGTAATCGATAAGCAGGGATGAATAGATTGCTAATGTTGCTT
This sequence comes from Pseudoxyrhopus heterurus, assembly GCA_032468235.1. Lineage (NCBI taxonomy): Eukaryota > Metazoa > Chordata > Lepidosauria > Squamata > Pseudoxyrhopus > Pseudoxyrhopus heterurus. The sequence goes on from JANHJO010009927.1 coordinate 227,043, forward strand.
TAACACAGGAGACCTATTTTTGACATTGTTTTGTGGTAATGCTTCCTATTTTTAATTTTCAAAAGATGTATGTTATGAAAGCAGGTGGGGATCTGTTATTGTTGTGTTCATGAAAACAAAAGTCCAGTCATATCTTTATGTTGACTGACATTGACACAGCCTTTTCTGAATTAACTGAATAGCGTAAACATACTTGTTTACTTGATTTATACTGTGCCTTTCTATTGTGGTGGTTATTAAAGTACATTGGTACCTTGCTGCTCAACTGCTTTGAAACTCATCAAATTTGGTACTCAATGCATTTTGATGTGGAAATTTTGTCCCGGTACTCATCATTTGTTTGGTACTCAATGCATAAGCTAGAACTTGTTGATGTTGGCTGCCTTGTGACTCACTACATCATTCCATATGGGAAAATTTTGTTTGGGGTACTCATCTTGCCTACAAGAAACAATTAAGGATGAGTATTGTAGAAAAACGTTTATTTTAAATGGTTTGGATTTCCCTCTAATTTTGTTCAGGCATTAACAGCCTATGCTAGCATGCTTAATTGCTGTCCTCCAAATGATAACTTTTTAATGTGATTTTCATTTTACATTTCAGTTGAACTACAAAGCCAAACACGAAGCTGAGAAAAACAGGTGTTCTGTCCCTCCAGATGCTCCCGTATTCCTCCAATCCAGAGTCAATGCCTACAACATCAGTGATGTAAGAGTCTTATGAATGATACTTTCACAGCTAAATAAAATCAAGCTACGTAGGAGAATCATAATGCTATTCATGACAGTGAGGATAATGAGGCATAAAACAGGACATATTTTATTGTCAGGTAACACCTTCCAGGAGATTAGTTTAGAGGCAGAGAACTTAGTTCACCACTTAGATTTTCTTCATAATCAGTTGTCATCATCTCTAGTTAGTTTTGTGATTTGCTTCAGCTTTGCGGAAAGGCCAATGATGAATTAAGAAATGAGATACTGAAGAGGAAAAATGATGAACAGATGGCAGTGAAGAAGAGAGAAAAGAAAAGGATCAAAATAGATATTTAGGAGAGTCTATACTGTAGGTGCTGGCAAGAAGAAACATGCTAGGGAAAGAGGCTGTTGAAGTTCTAGGAGGCTATGAAGACCAAGAAATCACAGCAAATGTTAGTGTGTATGTGTGTGTTCTTATGTGAGAGTTCACGGACAGAGATTCACTTGAAAAATCAATGAAGGAAAAGACCTCATTTAATAAATGTTTAATCATTTACTATGGATAGAAAAACCCATTTGTTATACAGACATCACTGCTTTCCAGCTTTGAAGAAAGGTTCTTTAGGGTACATGGAGTACAATGAAGAGCTTCATTCTAGACTGATGTCCTGAAATTAGATCTTACATTGTTTGGATCAAATCTTTGACAGCCCTTGCAATATAAAGCAATGTTAATCTCATAAAGGGCTTACTTTATACAAATTCTACATATTTGCTGAGTGGATGCTAAAGAGTTTGAAAACTTGTGGGTAAAAACATTGGTCGAAAAAGATCATTTTATTCTGTTATTCTACTCATTATTCTACTCTGTTATTCTGTTAATCTACTCATAATAACATGCACATTGAAATAGTTAAGCAGTTATAGGGTTATCCACTCCCTAAGATAAATATATGGATTACATGTAATACATTTGGGATTTTATGTCATGATTTGTTCATGTATTTTTTTTCTTCTCCCTTGGGTTAGAATTGGTATAAGTATGACTGGGATCAATCGAAAGCAAAGAAGTTTGATATCAAGATGGATGCTATCCCGATTCTGGCTGCGAAAGCCAAGCAAAAAATCGCAAGCAATGTAAGTGTTACACAGAAATTAAGGTAGATCTTGTATTGATTTACACTTGCAGCCAGGTTTTTAGAATACCAAAGTACATTATTGTCTTGTGACCATACAGGTTGAATACAAAAAGGGTTATGAACAGAGCAAAGGCAAGTTAATTGGAGCTCTGAGTATTGAAGATGATCCTAAAATGATACATTGCCAAAAAGTGGCCAAGCAACAGAGTGATGTAAGTACAGATAAACCAAATAATATGTGGTTTGTTGATGATATGCTGAATTCTCTGAAAAATGTTGATTTATCTAGCTATAAAACCATTTTCAGAAGATATTTCTTTAGAGTGTCCCTTGGGTGAAGTTTACATTCAGTGAATTCTTAATAAGGAACCACTGATCTCTAATTTTGAAAACATAATGAGCAAGTCCAGGGTGTTAAATCCTCTGATGGGAAATAGTAATACACCCTTTGAGGTAGGTTCTCATAATTGCCTAACCAAATGATGAGGAAATGCAAATGTTAATAAAAATAATACTTGTGCTATTAACCTGAATGCTTATGAAGTACAAAAAGTAAGTGAATATTAGGTTATCAGTAGATGCACCAAATTTTTACCACAAGTTGGGCATATGTTCAGAAGTGCATATACCTGTTGACATTGGCTTATTTGAAAGTCAGCATAATCCCAACCTAGTCTGTTTCTTGCATATGATTGTAGTCATTTCAGAAGACCTTCTCATGTTGCAGAAAAAGGGTTCTTTAAATCAGCTGTGTCTGCTTTTAGCATACCCACTAGATATTGTAGAGGGATTATCACCCACATTTTACAAAGATCTGGGCTTCTTTTTTTCAAACTTCAAATGGTAAATGACGTGTATTAATTGCATCATAGCTGCTCTATAAAAAAGGTTATGAAGCATCAAAGACCAAATACACAGCACCACTGGATATGATTCCCGTTGTACAAGCAAAGAAAGCCCAGGCGATCGTCAGTGATACAGACTACAGGCATCGCATCCATAATTACTCTTGTCCTCCTGATAGTATTAATGTGGAGCTGGCCAGGAAGGCTAATACTATACTAAGTGACGTAAGTAGCAATGTTTGTTCAAACCTAGCATTGTTGAACTGAAGAATACTTCATGCAGCAAAGAGTGTTGGCAGTATATTTCCATAAGCCTTTTCTAGAGTTTTCCAACTGGGGCAGGAAGAAACCCAACTGTGAATTGTCTATTTTGACCTTCCCTAACTGCTGATCTCCAGGTTCGTTGGGAATATAAATCCCAGACATCTGTTCAGCATATCTAATTTTAAAATCTAAGGTGGCCATCACCTGTCTTGAAAATATGCTGACCTGTAATTATCCATACAGCATCAGTTAGGGAAGGATTTAAAACATTAAAATATAGACTGGTGAGTATTTGTAAAAAAGAGAATAGATTTAAAGACTGAAAAGAAATTCTGTAATCTGAAAAGGATAATAGGTAGCTGCTATCTAGGACTGTACAGTACAAAGATTACATTCAAGGATTTGATTGAAATGCTGTTCAGTGAAATGTCCCAATCAAATTGACTTTTAAAATCAGTTTGATTATTCAAATTGAATCACTTAGTCAAATAAAATGTATTTGAATCAGTTCAGTAATTATGAATGTTCCGTGCATGCACTGAAGCTATTTTTCTGAAGAAGTTCAGAAACTCAGATCAGTTTGATTGCATGTTTGATTTGAGTTGTTAAACAGATTTGAGTTCTGAACCCAATAATTGATTTGAATTAGATTGGGGATGTTCCACACATCTCTATTTTCAATGTTTCCTTTTTAAAAAACTTGCTTTCAGTATAATTTTCAATAAATCTTTCTTGGGAAATAAAATAGAACTGAAGAAAGGTTTAAAACTATAAAATGTTTTGTAGCTTGTCTGTGTAACAGAGATAATATGTATTCACAATATCCTATTGCTTGTAAAGGATAATCTGGAATTCAGAGAGCTTCTAAAAATATTATACTATTCCTGCCCATGTATGAAGTCCTAACTATTACATAAAGCCAAGTGTTGCTTTCAAACTGAGTCCAGCTTCTAGTGATTATACAGAAACTTTCTTATCCCAGGATGTGTTTCTTTAGAAATGTCTTAGTATAGCCTATAGGTCTGATTTTTCCAGATGGACCTTATAGATCAAGTACCTTTCAAAGCCGAACCTGCTTTCATTTAGGTAGTGCTACTATTTAATGAAACACATTGCACCAGTTTTGAAATAATTTAGTCATTTTGTTTTTGGCAATTACATTATCATCCTAATTTTAATTCATGATAGTTTCTGTTGGCTACCTTTTTAAAGAATGTTCCATCTACATCAGGGGTGTCAAACCCGTGTTGTCATGGTGGCGTCACGTGACGTATTGTGACTTCCCCCCCTCCTTTGCTAAACCAGGTGTGGACATGGCCAGCTCATGGGCTGGGAGTTTGACAGCCCTGATCTACATATAGGACAGCTCAAATAAACTGTAACATAAACCTGAAGGCAAGAATTTCCCATTTTTAAACTCACTGTGGTCTTTTCCAGAATGAATATAAAGCTGATTACAACAGTTGGATGAAAGGATTGGGTTGGATACCTTATGGATCCCTGGATGCAGAAACAGCAAAAAGAACTTCAGGATATGTAAGCGAGGTAAGTAAAGAAAGCCAGAGTTATTTCAGGTCAGTTATGGAATTCTTCATATATTTTTTTTAAACAACTCTGAAATCCCTCTTGTATCGGGGTGGAGTTGGGGCGACTGAAGGGAGTTGAGTGTTTACTGGCTGGATGCCCTTCCTGATGCCTATGCAGAGTTCGCAGCAGATATTTTCTTTTTGCACCCAAATAGAAAAACATCTTTCGCTACCTAGAATTGAACTCTCAACCTCCTGAGTGTGAGGTTAGAGTTTACACCTTTAGGCCACTGCGCTGCTCACTGGGGTTCTCCATATTTAATTAGAGCTAAATGGGGAAAAAATCCGATACCCTAAAAGGAGCTATGCACTGAATTCCCAGTCTAATCAATAACCCTCTCACTTATCACATGTTTTGCCCACTGTTTTTCAACCCAAGCAGTTAACCAGTATTTGCACATTTTAAAAGAAGACTCACATCAGTGCAGTTCCAACAGTTACACTCAGTCAGAAGGCAGATTTGTAGACTTATTCTGGCACAACTAAAATTTAGAATATTGTAACCATAACCTTCATGTCATATCTGTTAGAAAAGTGGGTTTGTTGTACAATTTCAGTAACAAGATTATGGATTTCAAGAATATAAGCAAGTCATTCAGCATCAGTGGCACCTCACACTGGATTGATAAATCCAGGGGAGGACCTTCCAACCAAGTATTTTTGTAGAAGACTTCCTGAGAGGAACAAAGGATGGCATGGTCCTCTCCTGATTCCTGGACCATCATAAATGCAACATGTCCCTTTATTTTTCTGCTTCAATTAAAAACTTCTGTTTTCTAATCAGAATTGACTTAAGCCCTGTAGAGCAGATGGTCTCCAGCAAGTCATGCTCATCTAGCGGCAGTTCCAGGTTTGATTGGCTGCAGGATCTGTCATTCTCTCCTACAGTTGCAGGCTTTTCACCTTTAGCTGCTTGGCTTTTGTGTTCTTTGCGGGTGGGCAAATTGCTGGTTTTTACAGTTATTTTGTATTGTAAAAATCCAAAAAAAGGCCCATAAAGTCCATAAAAGATTATTAATCCTAGAAGATCATTCTTCATTCACCTCCCTATGGTCACCCTTTTGCTTTATGCCCAGGATGGGTGATGCTTTATGCCCAGGATGGGTGATGCATGATCTCCTTGCTTTCCCATTCCTAGCCCACTGGTACTGAAAAACCTATCTTCCCTTTAGTTTTTTTTTTTTAATCTTTATGTTACAACATATGAATGTTGTTATTTGTTTTTATAAACTGAACTATGCTTCTTCCTAGCTAAATGCTTTCTGTGAAGCTACAGAGGGCCGTAGGAATGAAAGGACAACTGTTGGCTATTGGCCATGGCATCAGAGCCACAGTGGTGTCATAAGGGGGGAAAAAAGCAATGAAAGGGTTTTGGGAGGGCCGAGAAGTGGAACATGAAGGCATCTATGTGAGCAGACATCGGGAAACCAAGGAAAAGCAGGGCACTAGTAAGAAGGGAATAGCTTCTCAAAGGAAAGAACAGGCACTAGTAGAGTGGTCCAGCAAGCCAGTGAGCCCTGCCTTCCTTAAGCAGATGGGAAGGAGAAGAAGTAGGGGAAAGACCCATTAGTTTGAAGTCTGGATTGAGCACCAGTCCTATTCTGTTATCAATTCACTGCAATCTGGACTGGAATTTCTGAAAAAGACAAGGAATTTAGACTGCTGTGTGAATTTTGTTTTCTCTTTCTCCTTCTCCTTCCTTTTCTAGAGTAATAGAAACAAACTGAAGTTTTATGTTCATGTACTGTAGTTGGTTAAATTATCCACGAATGCAAGTATCTGTAGTTAGTTCTGCTTTGCTCCATCACTCTTAAGCCACAACGTGGCACAACATGATGTATAAAGTGGTTAATCGTGTCCCAGTAGGTAGAAACATTGACTATACTTCTTTTAGGAGGGCTTTATCTATTTGCTTGTTTCTAATTAATTAATTACAACACCGAAACCCAATTCTTGGGGTAGAATAAGTGTTTTGCATAGAAAAAGTGTTAATGTTTTAGATTCATCAAAGTCTTTCGGCCTTGGTTAATTTTTAAATTTTTTCAAGACTTGGACTTTAATATGGATTTTCAGTGGAGTGGTAGATAATGATTAGAAGGAAGCAATGGAAAAATTCAGTAAATGAGATTGATTTGTTTTTTTTCATAAACAGAAAAAATACCGGCAGCCTCCAAACACTATTAAATTTACACAAATTGAAGATCATCCTACTGTGGTTCAGGCTAAAATCAATCAAGCCCAGAGGAGTGATGTAAGTATGGGAAAAATGTCCATATGTTCGTTAGCGTTTGGACTAACTGCATTATAAATTTGCTGCAGGTCATAGAATCCTTAAAAAACTAAGGGGTCTTGATCAAATGTAACCTATACTTCTGAATTGAAACCAAATCTGTAATTTGGAATTGTAATAAATTATAATGTTTGTTTTTGGTTTTGGATATCTCACTGATTTTCACACTTGATTCCTCTTCAGGTACTTTATAAAGCCAAAAATGAAGAAATAATTCACAATTATAAACTTCCGGCAGATGCGCCTCAATTTATCCAGGCAAAGGTTAATTCCTACAATATCAGTGATGTAAGTTTGCTTTGGACAAGTTTTACAATGGAACTTTCACTGCACATGTAGTTGGTGGACAATTGATGACTCAATAAATTCATTCTCTTTCAGACTTACTACAAACTGGGGTTGGAAGACCTGAAATTGAGGGGCTATGACCTGAGGAGCGATGCCATTCCCATTAGAGCAGCTAAAACTGCCAGAAAGGCTGCCAGTGATGTGAGTAGGCCCATCATAAAAAGTGGTTTACTTGTGGGCAAAGGGAAATTCCATTACCGTAATTTACTTTTAGGACCTGACACCAGTTCAAAAGCCCTTCCAGGCTACATCACCTGCATTCTAGTGGACCGATTTCTGAATTAAACCAATTCCGGGAAAGACTGGTACTTTTCAGGAGTCACCCTGGATAGTGAGATGGGTGGCGTATACAATCAATCAATCAATCAATCAATCAATCAATCAACCTGTTTATAATGGATTTACTGATTTGTACAGTTTACCAGCCATTGTTTAAACACCTTGACATGTTAAGCAGTGGCTGAGCCTGTATCAGGCAGCCATTTGGGAACAAGACTTTGACAACTCTAGAATTAAGAATATCTTTTAACTTTTGGGTTTCATGGAACTTCAGAGTGCAGAACTTGAATGGCACTGTGCCTTGTCTTTTTCAATTAGCTCATTGCATCATTTGTTATGGGTAGCCTTTGCAGAGGGGAATGCCCTCCCATCTATGACTTGCCAGGTTCCCAACACTGATTCATTTCAGGAGCCTTTCCAACCTTTAACTTTTCACGAGTCTCTTTCCGAGCTGGTGATTCGTCCAATAGTTTATATTTATTATTTTCCATGAATCGTTTCAATTATTTCTCTTCTCTCCCCTCCATTTTATTCTGTTTTATAATCATAGTAAGCTGCTTCAGATATTTAACTAGTGGTGTTTAAATACTTTTGATTAAAGTATATGAGTGCAATAGTTTAGTTTCTTATTTTGCTTTACTTTTCTCAGACTGTAACATTTATATTATCTTACTGTACCTCGATTTTTGTTTTTTAATGACCCTGTAATTCCTTACATCGGGGTGGAGTTGGGGCAACAGAATGGAGCAGAGGGTTTACTGACCAGATGCCCTTCCTGTCGCCAATGCAGAGTTCACAGCAGATAATTAATCATTGTGCCCAGAGAGAGAAATATCTGCTGCTACCTAGGATTGAATTCACAGCTTCCTGATTGTGAGGCGAGAGCTCCACCTCTAGGCCACTGCACCACTCATCTTTACTGTACCTCGATCACAGTTGCAAATTCTATAACAGTGCTACAGTTCTTAAAATCTGAGAATTGCCACTATAATCTCATAATCTTAACCTTGAATCAAGTCCTGCCATAGACAATGGGATATACATTTCAAATGAAAGGGCATAGGGTGGATGCTGGACGTTGATTCCATTTAAATCCCAGTGAAAAGTTTGGTTTTAGAAAAAATCTATCATGTAATCTACAACTCCTACACTGTAGAAACATTTGGACTACACACCTTGACCGAAGTAAAGCAATAGATGCAATCTATATTGACTTTTGTAAAGCATTTGACTCAGTAGTAAATGACAAACCACTGCTAAAACTAAATTCCTATGGCATCTCTGGACAAATACACAAGTGGATAACTGCCTTTCTGTTTAACAGACAACAAATAGTCAAAATAGGGAAAGCCATTTCAAATCTAGCACCAGTTATCAGTGGTGTTCC
>JANHJO010009928.1:0-16676 GCA_032468235.1 Pseudoxyrhopus heterurus
GGAGATGAGCACCGCCCCCTAGAGTCGGGAACGACTAGCACAGATGTGCGAGGGGAACCTTTACCTTTACCTTTATGAATCTTAAGTGGGCTTCAGAAGAAATTGTTTTTTATTGTTTAGGCTTAAGTAAGTGTTATTTGCTTCTTTTTCTATTTTTTTCCACTTGATCTCTACAATGTTTCAGAGATAAAATAAACAGCTTAAGCCACTTTTGGGGCCACTAGAAATTTGTGCTCCTCAAAGGATGAGCCTTAGATTGCTGCTACCCAGACACACAGAGACAGGCAAACTTGTATGACATACCCCAACATAAAAGTAATCTGCAGTACTGTATCTGCTACTGGCATTACCAATGACATTACAATTACTGGCATTGCCATCTGGTGGAGGCAAATATGCAGTACATTATTCTAGCTCTTAAAAGGCTCAGGTTTAAAATCACCCCCTTCCTTTGTTTATTCCCTTAATGAAAGATTCACACAGCATTTGTAACGCTCCCATGTTTTCTCACTGTTGTATCCATTTTTTTTTCTAACGGCAGAAAAACAGGCAGGGTAAGGTTGAAAATGAACTTCCCTGCATTTCTTCCCCTAGCATTTCTTTAGCATTGCTTTTAAAACACTTAACAAAGAAAGCATCTACTTGAGTCTCCTGGGTATATTAGCAGTTTATGAGATTGCTCATTTATTTATTATTTCTTTTCTTTTTTATTTTCTGGCATTTTTAGACTGTCACACTCCCAATGGACAGATTATAGGATTAAATGAATGGCTATTCTTATTTATCTATGTTAGAAGTTAAAAAAAGCTCTCCAACTCTACAGTAACTCTGGGCAGGATCCAGAAAAACAACAATACAACACAATTAAGAGAAAAACATCACCACCAAGTGATAGGAAAATGGTAAAATTATAGTATGTTTCCTTTTTGTCCTTAGGCGCATCAATGGATGCACCAATGATGAGGTGTTAAGTATGATGAGGGGTCAACAGAGGAAAGCTGATAGAAAAGGTCTCTCAATAGAAACCACATGATTTTAGAGGCTAATTTGTGTTTACTTTCCCATTAGGGTGCAAGGGGTAAATAAGGAAGGGAAATCACCAACCATATAAATGTAATCCAGACAGAACATCATGGCATGACTGTAGCCAAAGTAGATGAGGGAATTAAAATCAAGAAAAGGATTTATTTAAACCAGCATCAACCAGTTTTTTCATGAGACAAGCAGCTTAAGGCTGCAGTGCTGAAAAATCCTAAATTGCAGAGATTTCTAGCATCCTATATGCTTATATATTTATATATGTATCCTATATTTCTATATCCTATATGCATCTCTCCTTTGTGTAGGATACTTGGACACAAATGGGACAGATTGAGCCAGTAACCAATAGAATGAGACTGACAGACTGAGTCAATAATCAACTGCAAGTCAATAACACTACTTTTAGCTAGGTAATTAATTTAGCTGATCATTTGCTCAGGAGTAAAAAAATAAAAAAAGATTATGCTTACACCACATCAGATAGTAGGATTGTAGATTATGCTTACACCACATCAAATAATAGTAGTAGTTTTGCCCCCCCTCAAATATATCTATCCTTCTATCCATCCATCCATCCATCCATCCATCCATCCATCATCTTTACGAAAACAGTAACTTTTTACAGATTAAAAATGTTTACTGTTACTAGAACATGAAATAACAGTTATTTTTTTTCCAGGTAAGTTTGCTAGTATCTTCCAATTTAAATGTTTTAGCTGAGAAACACAGGTGCAATAAATATATTTTGTTTAAAAACCATCCCTTTGTGGTTTGATTCTTTCTCTAGTATATTTAAACAATCGTTCTTTTAAAACATATACATTTAAACATGTACATTTCTTTTTAAAAATATTTTTATTGAATACATTTTTAAAAAAAAATTAAAACAGTACCAATTTTGCATTAAGGAAGAATAAAGAAACGTAATAAGAAAAAGAAATATAGAAAAAGAAACAGAAAGAAAAGGAAAGATTCTAAAGAGCACCTTCCAATTTTCCTGACAAGTAAACATAGATACATTTATATTTCATCCCCTTTTGCTAATATTACATAATAATTTTCTTTTCATAAGCCATCCTTTCGAATCTTCAAAACCATAAACCACAAGCTGTCTTTTCTTTTTTCAGCAAAAAGTCTATAAGGGTTTTTCAGTCATTAATAAATCTAATTATTTTCTAATCAGTCCAGTCATTTGTGCTGTATCGGTGCTAGTTCTGTCATCTTCAACAATCCAATCCTCCAACTGCAAATATTTCAGCGTCTTTCCATTTACTGCTGTGAGATCATTTTTCCATTGTGGCAATGTCCTGGTGAAACCTTTCACCATGTTTATGACTGATTGCACTTAGATTTCTGGGAAAGAAGTCCAAGTGTGAATGCAAAAAATAAATCTTCAGTGACATGGTCTTGCATGCTATAAGAAATTTCTTAACTGGCTGAATATAGTTTGGTGCTCTGTAATTACCAAAAAAATTCTCATATTTGAATGTTTTCCAGGCAATTTTCTCTGGCCCCACTAACAGATCTTTGAATCGCTTGTCATTGAGGATATATCTGATCCGTGGACCAACAAAAATGCCTTCCTTAATGTTGCCATCAGTTATTCTTGGAAATATCTGTCTCAAATTATGAACACTTCATTTCCCTTGCTCATTACTTTCACAAAATTTTTCAACAGTCTGAGTTTTATGTGAAGCAGTGGCAGAAAATATCTTTGTTGGGTAAACAAGTGATTCATATACCATGTTTTTCTGTCCTGGAACCAAATTCTTTTAGAGTGGCCATCCACAGATATTTCAGTTCTACTTAGTGTACTGAATGCACTTCAACAACAGTTCCATGTTTTTCTATGTAAAAAAAGCCTTGAGGCTTACACTGGTGAATCAATAAAGAGATGCTATTCTACTGGGTCATGCTCACAACCCAAAGCTATTAACAAACCATCAATGTCAGTACAAAAAATGAGGTGGTCAACCTGTGCAAAGAAATTTGCTAAATCATCTTGGCAGCTTAGAATAGAGAATCCTTATAATGTTGAATCTAGTAGTTCTGCTTTTGATTTTGACAAATGTAAGACCTTGACCTGCTTGAGTCTGACTGTATTGTGAGTTGAGGCTCAACACACATACACATTTCAAAATTCAGATCATTATTACTATCCATGCCTGGCTGGTGCATTGCAGCATCTTCATCTCTTTTGTCTAAGTTATATTTCTCTGATGGCTTTGGTACTGGCAGATTGTCATCATGTCACACTGGTCTCATGGCTGAAGATATTTCATTGATTTCTTATTTTTAGCAGAGAAACCAGTGACATTAATCAGAGAGAAATAACAGTCTGTCACATAATCATTCCGTTCTAGCCATATCATTGGGACAGCAAATGGCACTGACTTCCGAGTTCCTCTGAGCTAAGCTTTAAGACCAAGTACATCTTGTACGACAAATATGAGGAGCCCAGGCCTTGTCTAGATCACCATTCTCACAACTAAAGTACATATGCCTTCTTAATAAGTTCAGTTATGTTCTATCTTGGAAGCTTAAGAATATACTCACTACAAAGGTAGCAGAATGTATCACGGCTATTCCACCATTGGAGAGACATTTCTGCTGTCATCGATCATCCTATAGCAAGTATAGCTTACATGTTAAGTAAATTACATGTACATAGACAATGTTATACCTTGAAACATTCACATCAAAATACATGGAAATTGATATCAATAAAATGAGTAGCATCTTTGCATGTGAGTTGCTTTTATAGTCTTTCCAGGCAGCACCCATCCAACCCAAGCATGCCTAGGCATGCCCAGTTCCACAAAATATTATGCAATAGGCCCTGGGTGCAACCCTGGACATACGTGAGATAGATAGATAGATAGATAGATAGATAGATAGATAGATAGATAGATAGATAGATATTGCAAAAACAGAAAATTTCTATAAAGTGGTATAAGATAGGTTAAATTACAGGTAATTACCAATAGTACTGGTAATTACATTACCAAAAGTACCACTAATAGGCAATTTGGGTGCAATTCCAAAACATCTGGAATATTTTTTCAACATCATTGGCATTGGCAAAAATCACCATCAGTCAATAGCAAATGGCAACTTCATTTGAAACAGCTTACATCCAGTGACAATGTCTTTAACATCATCAAACAACATCTGCCTATCCCAGGTCCGTGGAAAGGATTTGATGGGTAGATAAATATGCCAAATCCAGACTAAGTCACATTTTCCACTGCCATTATAACTTTGAATGGTCACTAAACAAACTGTTGTAAATCGAGAACTACCTGTATTGTATTTGGAATTTTTTCTTTTTCCTTGCAGTGACAACCTTTTTTTGGAAGAAATCACCTGAACCAAACTTGATGCAACTTTATTTTTTCTTAACGCCCATATCAGAGTAACACTTGACTCATGTAATGACTATTATTCACGTCTACTTTTTCTATACACCGCTAGGGTGCATATGTGGTCATCTGAGGTGGGTTTAAAGAAGACATCGTTCTCTTGGAAATTATATAGAAATGCCAGTGATTTCCATTTCATCAAGTTGAAATAGATTCAATTTTAAATAAAGTCAATGATGTGGATGACATATTCTGATACAGCTTCTTTTTAGGTGTTTCTCCTAATTAAACGGAAATGTAAAGGAAAGGAGAAAATACATTGATGGCTCTACTCCAATAGTACCTCATAAGCTACTGATAAAAGGAGGCAGTAGAATGTAGATGGAGAGTTAAGGGTGTTTTTCTCTTCACTTTGTCTCTCTCTCTCTCTGGTCTTTATCTCGAAGAGTTTTCTAATATGAGGTCCCTTTCTTCTGCCTTTCTTCCTAGGTATGAATACAGCTCTTTATGATTTTCTGCTTGTTTAGGTAGGTGCTTGACTTTGCCCATTTCTATAAGGTATTTCCTGTAAATAAGCCTTCCTTCAGGTATAAATTGGGTTTTACTAATCATTGTTCAGGTTCAGATACAGAAAGAAAATGCTTCAACTTCCAATGTTTACTAATCATTGTTTAGGTTCAGATACAGAAAGAAAATGCTTCAACTTCCAAGAATTGTTAGACAGGTTTGTCTTCCATTCAGATAATCCCTCAGTTATGTACTCTGAATTCTGACTGAATTCTCATTGTCCTCAGGAAGTATATTTCAAGTTCCAGATGGCTGCCAGCCAAAATGCATGATTAAAAGAGCCGTGGTGGCGCAGTGGTTAGAATGCAGTACTGCAAGGCTACTTCTGCTGACTGTCAACTGCCAGTAGTTTGACAGTTTGATTCTCACCAGCTCAAGGTTGACTCAGCCTTCCATCCTTCTGAAGTAGGCAAAATGAGGATCCAGATTGCTGGGGACAATATCCTGACTCTATAAATTGTTTAGAAGTGGTATGTAAGTCTAAGTGCTGTTGCTACTGCTATTATCCACGTGGGCAAAAAATCCTTCTTTGTATGTCAGCAAAAACCTGTAAATATCAAAACAATGTAAATATCTTTCTCTTTCAGAATGGTTTCACCTATCACACTAAACTATGGGGTTTTTTTAATCAGAGTTTGTGGGCTAAAATATAGTTGGCTGCGTTTACACTGTGCATTAAACCATAATCAATTTACAAGCCATAATGTCTGGGTTTATACAAGCAAGAGACCCAAACCACATTATGGATCAGTTTTAAGTATAAATGCAGCATTTTGCCTATTATACAAAAACTCTTACCTACTCCACTATGAGAATTAGAACAGCTATGGATGCTACTTTACAGAGGACTTCTTGGTCAAGAACCTTAGGATGGAAAAACAATAATAGCTGAAACTGCTCATCAACAAACAGTATTAAATATTACACCATACATGGATTGTCTGATCATGGTTTTACTATCCTTGAAAGATAAAATATAGTTCTATTTATATGTGTTATATTCTACATTTGCGGCTACCTATAAATTAGCATTTGCAAACTTTTCACACTTTTTGCAAATGTGTACCTTCTGTTCTTTATTTTAATTAACTGTAGAGCTAAGAAGCTAGGATTTTACTAGCACAGTTGAGTAAGAACTTCAGTTTCATACTGCAGCTATTGTATCTGTCAGATAGTAATCTTATGCTTATGCTGTTTCCCTTTACATTCCTTCAACTATAGGAACTTCGTTTTCTTATGGATTGTGTATTACTATAAACAAGCATTTCATTCTTACATAGGAAATTACTGTACACGCACATTTTGAGCAAAAAATGAATGTAGGGAACTCAACTATCCACGCTATAATTTTCAAAGCCTTCCATTATATTTACATCAAACTTTGCACAAAACATTTGTGTTTCATTTTAAATCCAATCAATAAAATTAAAACCTTTATAGTTGTATATTAGTTTCAGGTTTCTTAGACAGAACAATAGTACTTTTAACTACCCTACGCTACGTGACCAATACCGAGAATTGTAAATTCAATACCATACTGAACGTAAGTCTCTCACACAGAACTCTGCTTTTTGGTATTTGCCTTAACTGAATCCTGGTATTTTGGTTTTTCAGGTAAATAAACTTTATTTGAATAAACATTTATTTAAAGTGTACATGTTTTATATATGCTATAAATTCACATGGAAAAAATGATATGCAAAGAAGCAGGTGGATAGAGCAGCTGGTTTGAGAAGTGAGCAGCCTGATCATATATATACCAAGAATTTTTCTAGGAAGTTGCAAATTTCACAATCTGTTAATGAGAGCGGATGGCATATGCCAAGCAATGAGTCTTGGAGGGACTGGAAAAACTCTGCTCAAGGCCTTTGAAGATCTTGTTCGTTTTGGCTCCAACCTATTGGCATTCTCAGATACAATCCCACTCCTTCAGGAAAGTGATTCATGACTGAAGTTCAAGATAAAAACTGAAATGTCATTGTAATTTTCAAAGATAATTGATTTGCAGAAATAACTGGTGTGCTCTGATCAGCAGCACAGATGGCCTTTTACAAATCCTAAGGTATTCAAGACACTTTATCATTAGCTTGCTGCTTTGGACATGGTTTTGCAGGCAATCCGAACAGTTTTATGACATTAATCTTTCAGGTTATGAGTTCTTAGTCAACATCTCCAGATAAAGCATCATATATGCATCCTTCAAAGTTATGTCATTTTGGACAGATTTGATATAATCTATTCTTTTGCTGGCCAGCCTTAGGTTCGACTGAAACAATATACAGTATAGCAATAGCACTTACATTTATATACCATTTCATACTACTTTACAGCCCTCTCTAAGCAGTTTACAGAGCTAGCCTATTGCTTCCAACAATCTGGGTCCTCATTTTACCAATCTGGAAGGATGGGAATCTATGTCAACTTGAGCTGGTCAGGATTGAACTCCTGGCAGTGGGCAGAATCAACCAGCAATACTCCATTCGAATCACTATTAGGAAAGGAAATGCAGTTAAAAGGAATTACTCTTCTTCCACTGTCTACATGATTTGGTGACATAAAGAAAAGTAGAGGCTATAATATTATTATATTAAATTCTTTTATGAAATTATAGGTGGACCTCATTATTTGCAGAAATTAAGTACAGAAAACAAATTTGTGGGTCGTGAGAACTTGAGCCAAAGGAAGCAAATTATATTAGTGCAAAGTATGCTTATTTATTTGGTTGTTTTATTTACATTATTTCTACCAGGCTATTCAGGATTCTGTTTTTCTAAAATATAAAAAATTGTAAATAAAAATACTATTAAAAAGGTAGAGGTTTCCCCTGCGTTTTGTCCAAAGACATTTCCATGATCATGTGGCTAGCATGACTAAGGAACACAGAACCCGGTTACCTTCCCACCAAAGTGGTACCTATTTATCTACTCACATTTTCATGCTTTCCAACTGCTAGGTTGGCAGGAAACCAATTATATTAATGCAAAGTATGCTTATTTGTTTGGTTGTTTTGTTTACACTATTTGTACCTGGTTATTCGGGATTCTGTTTTTTTGAAATGACTAAAATATATACAATTGTAAATAAAAATACAATTAATATTTATAAACAAACACTTTTTTTACTGATCTGGCTAAGCATGTGGTACGAGTGAAGAGATAGGCATCTCCTTTTGAAAATCTTCCATCAGTGTCAACAGTTCCTTGACTTTCTGTAATAGCATCTTTCTTTTTTTTAATCAAAGTTTTCAACCTAAGCTACCTTTGCATCTTTAATTATTTGTTCCAATGATTTATCTGCTTGGGTTTAAATTCTCAGATAAAATGTTCAGCTACAAAAAGGATGCCCTTTAACCCACAAGCTGCTACCAACTTTGGCAAAATGTGTCAAATGTTCACACTTGTTCTGCAAAAATACTGCTACAGCATATGCACAATTTCCTTTCCATCTCTTTATTTAAAAGCTCTTGTGTCATCCTCTAACTGAATTTGTAATGGAGTTTAAAAGACCATTTAGCAAGTCTATGAGCAAATTTTGGAACTAAGAGAGCTAAAGAAAAATCTAAGTATTTTCTAATTCTCTAGAGCAGGGGTTCCCAAGCCCTGGTCCATGTAGCCAGGGATGGGCTTCAAAAATTTCAGCAATCGGTTCTCTGCCTGGTTGCTAGGTAGGCATGGCCATGGTGGGCATGGCCTAGTCAGCCTCCTGCACCACAGCAGGGGGGGGGGAGTTTTCACCCTCCCCAGGCTCCAGAGGGTTTCCTCGAGCCTCCAGGCGGGTGAAAACGGCCTCCCCCGGGCTCCAGAGGCCCTCTGGAAGCTGGAAACGGTCCCATTTCTGGCCTTTCAGAACTTCCGGGAAGCCCATTTTTCACCCTCCCCAGGCTCCGGAGGCTTTCCTTGAGCCTCTGGGAGGGCAGAAATGGCCTCCCTCAGGCTCCAGAGGCCTATTTCTGGCCTTCCGGAGCCTCCAAGAGGCCCATTTTTCACTCTCACTGAGCTTCCGGTGGGCCCTGTATCTACCTGGCATCCAAAACATCCTGCGTGGGGACTCCTGGGAGGGACAGGGTGGGATGGGCAGGCCCAGCCAGTGGTAGGATTTACCAGTTCACTGAACTGCGCAGAATCTTAGCTAGAGGATCACCTGAACCTGTGCGAACCCATAGCAGCCCACCCCTGCGTATAGCAGTCCACAGCCCATTGGAAAAGCAAATCAAATTAAAAACAGCAAACAGAAAATCTGCAGTGAAAATCCAATAAGCTCCATGGACATATTTCAAGAAGAATGTCTGCATTCAGTGGCAGCATGACAAGAGAGAGAAACTGAATAGGCCCTCTCTGGAATGGAATTTCAAAGCTTGGGTGACACTGCTTAGAATGCCCTTTTCCAAAATGTGCTTCAGAGATTAGTGAGATATTGGGTCAATGCGTTCATCAACCACAGGGAAGCAATCCAAAGACTTTAAAACTTGAACAAACTCATGCCAGACATTCAAACTGCTTAGTGTTTTAAGTATTCAATCAATATGTTGAATTATGCCTGGAAATACAGAATCAGTCAGTGAGACATCTGGTAGCAAATGATATTTACTCTTCTAGCTGTAGGTAGAGGCAGCCCTTAGAAGGATACCGGTATTGCCAATGTGTCTTTTAATAATAAGCATTGCTTAAGGTAAAAACAAACAAGCTTAATTTATGTTTACTTTCTAAACCTATATTCAGTGTTGAATTTGTGTGAAAAGCAAGGAAACTGAAAGTTTATTTATGGAGTAGCAATACTCACTGTTGGGGATTTATTATTTTAAAAGTTGAAATTAAACTTTATGTCTCCCAGAAGGTGGCAGCATTGCTAAAGAAAAGCCAGTTCAAAATTCACAACTATTAGCAAATAGTTGCACAAACTTAAATTACAGTCTCTTTGCACTGTGTGTATGTTTGATCTGTCAGTAATATGCCTTCATAAAGACAGATTCCAATACTTCTGCTGTAGACCTATATGCAATATGTTTGCAATGCTTGATTTTTGTAATTTCTCATATGGATTTAGTTCTTATCTTTTATCTTAATGTAAACATTTGAATACAGTTATATAATGAATACATTTAGTTATATAATGATTGATACATTTCCCATTTTTTAGCACATTCTTTGCTGTAAAAAAAGTTAGAAAATGTTAACAAATGCTTATGTTGAGATGAAATACATCTATGTAGCTACAAAATATTCGAATACAAATTATATTGTGAATCATTCCATTACTGGAGATGAATTTGAAAATGCCTGTGTTTATAAGTGAAAAGATGAAAAAGTAATGATGACCAGAAATAGGCTGGATTTGTCCTTTTCTATATTTACCAAACTTTTCTATTTTCCCCGTAAACTGAAATATTTAAGAATAATTGTTCCATTCTGCTTAGGGTTTGCTTTTAAGTCCGAAAATCTGAGATAAATCCCTACCCCAAACCTTAACCCTAGCCTCAATTACCATTGTGTATGCTGTGAAATATGGGATTGTACAGGCATCAAGGCATCTCTGGAATTCTATCACTGACACAACACCTCTCCTCAATTTGTGATGAATCTGGCCTTAAATTCTGAATAAAACAGAATTGATATGAACAATTTCAACGTTCACTCCACTTCCCTCACCACTGGTAGTAATACTGCTATAGTGCTGCACAGAGGCAGCATGAGGGATATTTCCTTTGGAAGTATTGGAATGTTTTTTTTTTACATGTAAGAGGATTAGCTTGTTAATGAAAAAGTTTCCCAGCTGATTATATAATAAAGACATATTATCTATTTTTCTTCAAATTATTTTCCTTCTTATCACTTGTTTGATCGTTATCAATACTGAAGAAAGACATCAGATTTATTTTTCTACTATTGATGATTTTGTTTTCATTTACCTCTCTTTCTCTTTCCTGCCCTATTTTTCTCTTTCTCTTGGTTTAGGTTTTTTTTATTGGAACGTGAGTTTGAATTTCAAATTTGG
Source organism: Pseudoxyrhopus heterurus (assembly GCA_032468235.1). Classification (NCBI taxonomy): domain Eukaryota; kingdom Metazoa; phylum Chordata; class Lepidosauria; order Squamata; genus Pseudoxyrhopus; species Pseudoxyrhopus heterurus. The sequence continues at coordinate 10,962 of JANHJO010009928.1, forward strand.
AAAGCTAAGACTGACTCCACCAAAGTTTAAAAGTGAAACTTGATATCCAATGAAAATAAAATGCACTCATCATCTGTTACATTTGTTTTTAATTTTCGACATCAGTAATTTTAATTCGCTTAAGACACAGGAAAGTATCAGCACAGTTAGGATTTGAAATTGTGAGTAGATGCCCTTGCCTTGAAGGCTATTTCTATCTTACTGATGAAAACAGCATTTAAACAGTTCGTTGAACAGATGACACTTTCTTCAAAACTAATTAGCAAAACTTTCTTTTTCATCACCTTTTAAAGAAGCATCTTAATTTATCCCAATATTTTCTATGGAGTATTGATAGACTTCATGTTATCTTAAGTGCTTGACTTTTTGATGCTTAAGGAGTATCTTCATGCTTAAGTATATTTTTATCACAACAAATTACATTCTATTTTATAGTCTTTCTGTAATTGCTTTCCTTAACTTTAAACTTATATCAAGCTGGCTTATTTAATCAATATTATCGGTTTCATGTTATCAGGCTTCTTATCAAAATTATTCAGTGACAATTGTTACTCTTCTTCCTCCACATCTTGAAATGATCCATGCTTTAGCTTATTAATTTATCAGTCATATCTTGGAATCTTCTAATCCGTGTCAGGAGGCTGTCCTGGGATTCTTTAATTCTTATCTTTTGGAGATACACAATGAGAAGATTTTACAGTAAAGTTATTTTTTGGGCCTAATATTGGCAAATAATGACAGAACTGATTTCCAGGTTTTGTTTCATATTTAAATAGATTTTTGGGCTATGATCTTGTCAACAGTTTTATTGCAAGCTTCAGAAGGACCAGACAGGTTTTTTTTTAAAGAGTTTATAATTAACAGAGCCTCTTTAGATATTTCCAGCATCTCCTGAGCAGATGGTATGCTTTTTTCTTTGTTAGTTATTTAGAAAATTTATAATCTCCTTTTCAATCAAAAAATTATCAAAACAATGAATACCTGTTCTAAAATACATAAGTAAAAGCAATAATTTAAAATTGATCTAATCACCATAAAAAACAGAAAAACTGAACAAATAAATTTAGAGAGCAGCACATAGTACTGTTGTGACATATGGAATGACCTTCCATTTTCTTCAAGCCTAAATGGATATGGCTGTAATAAGAGACATAGCTGGGATCTTGTACTCCTAGTTATACATCTAGGTTTCACTAATGTATACCAGTTGGGTCGCTTTCTTAGAATCAGTTCGTACGTCAATGACGTTTATGATGGACTAAGCTAACATTTAACAATTGCCTCAAAGTAGGCTGAAAAGGCACCCAAATCAATAAATCTGAAGAAAAGGGATCAGATTTTAATAGATTTATCCTTTCTTTCATCATGTACAATTCCTAATAGCATAGCTTTACCCAGAATAAACATATCGTATCTACAACATTGATTAAGAATTGGGAATGGAACAAATTCCCAATTTCCAAATGGAACAAATTCCTCCAAAATTGGGGATGGACATTGTACCAAATCCTACCTTTTTTTACCATTAGAATGAAATAAAATATCAGAAAATATTTTGACAAAAATACATTTTCCATATTTCAAAGAAAATACCTTTGAAGTTCCTGTCATTAGAAGCATATGCTTTCCAAAGACAGGATATGTGAATATAAATCCATCTATCCAGATTCAACTAAAGCCCTGTTTCAATTGTTTTTTATTCTCCAGGTGAAGAAGTACCGTTAGGTATTGATGGAAACTGGATAAAAACTAGATTTGTATGGCTTTGTGGATTTTAATTATGGTATGAATGAAAAATCCCAGCATTACTATTTCAGAAGAAGCCAAGTTGTCTTTATTATAAAATACTGTCACAGTCTGAATTAGTAATTGAATTTATCTGCCTTCCCTGCTCCCTCCAAGTGCGGCTGAGCTGCCCCATCATGGTGATGGAAGAGCTTCTGGACCAGTTGGGCAAGAGTGTGTTGGAAGTCTATACCAAAAATATATTTTCCCAGTAGGGTCCCCTGAAGTGAGAAGGTCATCCCAGCTGCTTAATGGACTCCTACAGTATACAGGGCAGGAGTGATATAGGAAGATGCCAGACACTGATGATCACTTTAGGGACAATGGCAAAGTTATCATCAATTACTCATGTGTAGGAGAAGTCAGTATAAACCACTCCTGTGGTTTTTTTAACCAAGAAAATCACATGCCTAGAAAATATAAAATGATTGGCGATAGATTGTTTTGTTAGCAGACTCACTCAGCCTTTTTCGTTAAACATTTTGAAAGAAATTTGAAAAAAAAAATCATCCTATAAACTTTTATAATGAATTTGTTTATTGCCCACATTTTCCAAGATATATAAATCAATGCAACTCAAAAAAAGGTACCATATTCCCCTTCTTCTGTAGGGAAAAAAAACTCCACGCAATTTCATCGTCAATGTTCCAAGTAACAACCTCCAAAACAGACAACTCCGAGACAATCATCTTCTCAAAGTTCCACTTTATTAGAGATGTCATATTGGCACATCTGGGACAATCCGAATCTGAGAGTTCTGGGTTTTCCCTTCCCCAAAAGAAAATCAAAGATCCATCCCCTGCCTTCGTAGTCCATCACATGACTCAATCATGTCTTCATCTCATCCGGAGACTATCCCCAGTCACTCCCCTCCAGATGCAGGGTGAAACATCCTTGACTCTCCTATAAAGAATGTTATTGTGGCTAATCATACACTGCTCCTTAACCCCCCCCCCAAAAAATTCCCAGGCACTAAATGTGGCAGCCTAGAAGCTCCAAAAGGAAAATGGCTTCCCAGGCTGACATTGACACATCATTCACCTCTACACACCTCCTTTGTATTTGTCTTCTAGGTACACACCCTATACACAGAGATATTATATTGATTCATACATTTTTATTTCTTCATTTTTTTCATTTTTTTTACTGGTTTATTTTCATTTGGTATTTTTTGTGCTTGATTTGCATTTTAGAAAAATAAGAATAATAATTGCAATAATTCCAATGTATTACATATCGGAACCCCAAACTGCTACCAAAACAATAGGAAACTTGCAGAGTTGAACATTTATACAAATAAACAATACCTTCCATAATATTTTATATAGAAGTATAAAATATTTTTTTTATTTGAATGTCAAATAAAACACCACAATACTAAAGCCTTACTTGTGGACTTAAATTTTTACATTAGATTATAATATAGAACAGAACAGAACAGAATAGAATAGAACAGAATAGAATAGAATAACCGTGTTGGAAGGGACCTTGGAAGTCTTGTAGTCCAAGCCCTTGCTTAGGCAGGAAACCCTATACCATTTCAGACAAATGGTTGTCCAATCTCTTCTTTAAAACTTCCAGTGTTGGAGTATTTACAACTTCTGGAGGCAAGTTGTTCCACTAAACAAATGGTTGTAAGTTGAGGACTACCTGTACTGTACATTCAGACATTCGTATGTTAAACACGTCTTATGATAAGAGCACACAGATCTCTGCACATTGAACTGTTAGATGTGGGACTACATAAATGAAGTCAGGGATTGCCAGCAATCACAGATTTCTTAAAAGGCAGATGGTATTAATTAGAACGTTAACACAGAACCATAATAATGACATAGACATTGGGTTTTAATAGGGGTGATATGTAATAGTAGCAAAGTAGACATTTCTAAATTTATAATTTACTAAAATTTCATCCTAATGCTGCAATGGCATCTGGCTATGATGAAATGAAAGAAGAACGGTATACTAACCAGGAAAGCTGAATAATTCCAATTATAATTAGAATTCTGATTCTGATTCTAAAGCTGGATTAATTCTAAATTATCCTGTCCTTCCCACAGACACAAATCATTTCTGCACCTTGAAAATATTTAAATAAGTTGAATTTACTTAGCTTAATTTGCTTCACAAATTCACAGATTTTATCCCCACAGAAGCTACAAGATTCCCTACATCCCAAACACACAGCATTCAACATAAAACAGGCGTCCTTCCCTGGTTTTTCAAAACGATCAGGATATCAAGTATTGTTCTTATTGCAACAGATACATTTTTATGAAAATCACGCTCTATTAAATTGTTATCCATCCCCAAAAATCATGGAGTGCTGGATTAGGCTTCTATGTTGGCCTTCTCTGCTCTAAACTTTACTTTCCACTTAAGAATAGAATAGAATGACAGAGTTGGACGGGACCTTGTAGATCATCTAGTCAAAAACCCCGCCCAAGCAGGAGACCCTATACCATTTCTGACAATGGCAGTTCATTCTTTTCTTGAAAGCTTCCAGTGATGAAGCTCCCACAACTTCTGAAAACAAGCTGTTCCATTGGTTGATTGTTCACACAGTCAGAAAATTTCTCCTTAGTTCCAGGTTAAATCTTTCCTTGATCAGTTTCCATCCATTATTCCTTGTCTGGCTTTCAGGTGCTTTGGAAAATAGCTTGACCCCTTCCTCTCTGTGGCAGCGCCTCAAATATTGGAAGACTGCTACCCTGTCTCCCCTGGTCCTTCTCTTCACTAGACTAGCCATGCCAGGGGTGGGTTCCTATCGGTTCGTACCGGTTCGCCCGAACCAGTTGTTAAGTTCAGGCTGGTTACTGTTAACCGGTTCGGTAGGTTTGTGGAGGGGAAAAATATTTCCCCAACATGAGCCATGCTCAGTTCCTGCAACTGTTCTTCATATGTTTTAGTCTCCAGTCTCCTAATCATCCTGGTTGCTCTTCTCTGCACTCTTTCCAGAGTCTCAATATCTTTTTTTATAGTGTGGGGACCATAACTGGATGCAGTATTCTAGATAACGGATATTGAAATGAATATGCTACCTGGAATCATTCACCTTTGTATAGAGTATTTTCCCCTCCCTGAAAACCTAATCAATAAGCAAAATTTCTCGGGATGCCAATGTTTGTGACTACTGCCTAGTTTCAGTTATCATTATATGCAGTTCATTATTCTGTTCCTTGTTCTTTTAACTGTGAATCATGAAGATCCATAAAGCCATTGGAAAAAAAAATAAAACCAAAATTGTCTCAGAGTTTGCCACTCTGTTGGCTGTCAATCTGTTTTAAATGAAGGAGCAGCTGGTAAGCTGTTCTGCTTCTGGATTATCATGAGAATCCCATAACACTTGTTTATCGATGAATACGGTTTATGAGCATGGCTTAAAAAATTTTTTTAGAAGTCTTCCTTTGGTAACAGTTGTGTTTCATGCTCCATCAAGAACCAGTCTTTTGAGCTGAATGTACCAGCTGCTTTGCAATAATCCACACATGCAAACGTGTTGGACTAGTTTGCCTCCTGGAGTTGTGGGTGCTCCATGGCTGGATTGTTTCAAAAATAGATGGAACAACCATTTGACTAGGTTGATATAAGGGCTCCTGCAGAAATGGTGTGGTGGCCTAGAGGTGGAGCTCTCACCTCACAATCAGGACGCTATGAGTTCGATCCTAGGTAGAGGCAAATATTTCTCTCTCTGGGCACATTGAGAATACAGTGGAACCTCCGTTCATGACCTCAATTCGTTCCATAACTTTGGTTGTGAACCGAGTTGGTTGTGAACCGAAACAAATTTTCCCATTGGGTTATATGGAAATACGATCGATCCATTCCAGACCCCTATGCACTCTATTGTTTTTTTTTTTAAGATTTTGAAGCACACAAATACAGTACTGTAGTTAAATATGCCACAGAAATCACAGTGTAACAGTA
>JANHJO010009928.1:25309-37479 GCA_032468235.1 Pseudoxyrhopus heterurus
CTCTAGTTCTTCCCCCATTATTTATTTGTCCCCCTTCCAGTCTTAGTACTCCTAAGTTCTCTTTTTTCTCTATATCTCGTATCTTCCTGGTCTTCTCTTTCCCTTTGGGTTTTCTCCTGCTCTTTTGTTTGTAGGACTGAAGTTCTCTCAGTTGAGTCCTGGCTACTCTCTTCTAGCTCTCCACTATCCCTTTTCTCTTCGCCTAAATCAAAATATTTTTCATTAAATTCTAATGCTTTCTCTGTTGAGTCCAGCCAGATCCTCTTTCCCTGCCAAGTCACGAGGAGTCCCTCCGGGACCAGCCATTTAAAATGTATATTATTTTTCACTAGTTTCTTCGCTAAAAATGATAGATTCTTCTTATCTTGCTTATTCTTTTTGGAATCTGCTTAAGGATTGTTATTTCTTTTCCTTTATATATTATAGGTTGATCTTTTATTTTTTGGAGGATCTCAAATCTGAAAGATTGCTTCGTAAACCTAATATATACCTCTTTTGGTAATTTATTCCTCGTTACATAGCTGGTATGCACACGGTATATTTCGTCAATATATTGCATTATTTTTTGACGATCCATATCTAATCCTTTTGCCAATATTTCCACCATTTTACCTAGGAGATCTTCCCCCCTCTCTTCCTCTACATTTTGAAAACGCAGGAAATATTTTGCCCTTTCCATCTCTAAATTTAAAAGAGAGGCTTCAAGGTCTTTATTTTTTTGGGACAGTCTCTGATCCACCTCCTCCACCTGCTTCTCAGTTACATCCGCTTTATTTTCAACTTTCCTCATTCTCTCTTCATTTATAAATACTACTTAATATTACTACACACATATATAAGTATATCAATATAATTTTTCAGCTATCTATAAGTATAGTTGACTTCTCTCTATATAAATGCAATCAAATAATTATCTAACTTAAAATAAATGTAAACAAGTATAAATACAAGTATAGTACAGGTAGAAACAAATAAATATATAAATATATAATATTCTTAAACAGTAAGTTATTGCTTAAAGTACCAGTATTTGCTACCAGTTAATTATTATTTTCTTTCCCCCCTCCAATTGTCCAGTTTAAGTTCAATCTCTTTATTCACCTCAATAAGCTTTCCAGATATCTTCAATTCTTTCTTTTAGTTGCTTCTATTCCAATACAGCCAACAATTTGTTACTCTGATCATTTGTAATCCCAATATTTTGTAACAAAGTTCCCAAAGTTGTTATTTCAGCTTTCCCTCCGCTGCTACAATTGCTGAGTCACTCTGTCACGCTGATGTAACTTTCTCCAATCTTGCTTATTTAGAAACACCTTAACACAGCCTTAATTCCAGGATTACAGTATTTAAGTTCCACAGTTCCACCATACAGTAGTTTAATAAATTCTCACCATTTGCTGTCTTTCTCTTCTTCTGTCTTTCCTTTCACAGTTTACAATTGTTTTAAAGGGTTTTTAAGCTTCAACATCGGGTGTTCGTTTCTGCGCCGCTTATTCCGGGAGGAATTTCCATCCCTCCCACTCCAGTCCCTGAGTTTTTAAAGAGGATCTCTTGTTGGAGTTTGGATTTTTTAATGTGCAGCAGTAATAAATTCTTCGCAAAGAGCAGTAAATCCTCTCGCCTTTTCACCACGCTTCCGGCATGGCCGCCACAGCTTAGACAGCTAATTGCTGTCAAACCGCTCCTGACTCTGGGAGGAAAAATCCTGGCTGTTTTGGAGAACCGCACTTCCTCCAAACCTCCGCCGAGTACCTCCTCTATCCCTTCGACCTCTTCAAGGTCCATCCGGGGTCTTCTCAGATCCCTAATCAGGAGAATTCCAGGGGGATTCCACAGAGCCCGCGGATTCCTCTCTTGTCATTCTGGCATTGGCCACGCCCCCTTTTCATAAAGAATATTAACGCTTTTGTATCTTCAATGTTTTTCAGTTGCAGGATAAGAGCATAAATAAAGCTCCCCCAAGACAGTGGGACCTTCCAATGGTGAGCATTCATACATTAAGCCTCTTTCAGGCTATGGCAATTGAAGGCAAGTAAGAGAGAGAGAGAGAAAGTGACTCAGGAAAAAAGTAAGAGAGCAGGAAGCACTGAATGCTGGAGAAAATGCCAAGGGTCTTTGATGTCTATGCTTCCTTTACTTCATCTTAATGGGTTAATGTCAGCGTTCCAATTAAACTCTCCATGCGATTCAAAACTCCAAGGCAAAGTCCATCAAAGTAAGAATTTATTAGAGAAGTCATGTTGGCACATCTAGGGAAAACCCGAATCTGAATTCCCGCGTTTTCCTTCCTTCCACACTAAAACTCACACCCTGCCCCATTTTATGACTCCCCAGTCACATTAGCCAATCCACCTCATTTCTGAACTACTGCCAATTCCAGTCACTCCCTTCCAAACTCCAGCAACTTGTCCTTGATCTCTGGCAAAATAATGTTGTTGTAGCTGTACTCCCTTCATTGCTCTCCCATTCCCACAGCTTGGCCATCCCCTGCTGTGGCAGCCCTGAATCTGAATCAAGATGGATCCAGGGCTGACACCTTTGCCCCATTATCAAGATATTGTATCAGCAAGAACTGGCAGCTCCTCTTTCACTCTAAGTCACTCATTCATCATGGCTCCTGTTGGGGCTTCATCTGTATTATAGGTAGTCCTGGACTTATGACCACAATTGAACCCAAAATTTCCATTGCTAAGTTGCTAAGTGAGTTTTGTCCCATTTTACAACCTTTTTTGCCACAGTTGTTAAGTGAATCACTGCAGTTAATGAGTTAGTAACATGTGAATCTGTCTTCCCCATTGACTTGGCTTGTCAGAAGGTTGCAAAAGCTGATCACATGACCCTGGGATGCTGCAACCGTCATAAATATGAGCTAGTTGTGGGAGTTCGACTGTATGTCCGGTGCCATTGAAAGCGAGGACCGCAAGCTCCATGGTCCTGTTCCAAGCTTTCCACGTCGGAGGGCTCCGAGAGGAGCCATAGCCACCTTGTAGGGGTGGTGAAGCAAAGGGGAGCATCTTGCAGGTCGAGGAGAGCCGCATCTCTCCTCCCTGATTCTGCAATTCCTCCTCATCTGAAGACAAGGAAAAGCGGCAGGCAACATGGCTGCCATGAAGTCAGGGACAGTCAGAACACCTAAGACTGTGTAGGAATGAACAGAGGACCGAACAGAAATTATTGCTGGGTGAGATGATACTTTTTCTTTCAAATTTTACCCCAAGAAACATAAAATCCTAAAAAAAGAGACTCTAAAACCATAACAGTGGCAGAAGAAAATATTTTTAAAGAGAACTATGCTAGAAAGTAACTTGAGAGTGCCATCTGCTGATGGAAGGAAAACAACTCCTAGACTCTGGGACACTTACAAAGGAGGAAATTTGATAGCTAGTGGCTGAGACTTTTAACTGTTCACTGCCTTATGCTTACCAGAGGTGGAAATAAGAAACACATTTTATAAAAGAGACTCTGGAAAGCTGGAATAAAAGAATAGAATTACAGGGCAGATTGAATGATCTTGGAAAATATCTTGGACTATTAGATACTGAGTAAAAGTTGGAATTTACTTATTTAAATAACTGATTTTTATCTTGAAAGAAATGGAGACTGTGTGAAATATATATATGCTGGGGGGAAAAAGGCAGAATGGAAATTTGAGAGAAGAGCCTAACTTACTAATTTCTAGAAAATAAACCATAGTTTTATGATTTTGGAGCCAGTTGCCAAGCGTCCAAATTTTGATCATGTGACCATGGGGACGCTCCAATAGTTGTAAGTGTGAAAAACAGTCATAAGTCACTTTTTTCAGTAACTTCGAACAGTCGCTTACAAAAGGTTGTAATTCAAGAACTACCTGCAACAGATTTGTTGAAAGTGTCTAGCATGAGGGATTCTGGCAAAGATCCCCCAAATCTTCAGATCCCAAGGGGATCATATTCACCATCTTCACTATTTCTTCATCTTTATATTTGACAAAAATAAACCCAAAAAGAGGTGCTATGGAATGTTAGAAAAATCTAACAGTAAGATAGTTTGATGGTGGAAACCAGCTGCACAGTAGGAATAATATATAATTGTCACAGGATTTGCTTAAGTGGAACCCAGACAAGAATCTGCTGTGTATGCTTTTATTTAGATATCTGGAGCAAGTAGCTACATGTGGTGGCCTAAATAATTCTTCCCAACTGGATAATTCAATGAGTCTAAATTGTATTTTACTAATCTTACTTGTCGGGTATTCAGTTTAGGAGTAGAACAGGGAAAATAACCCAAAACTGAATTTCATACTATATCTAGTGCTCTTGCCTCCCTTCCATTACATTTATATCCAGACCACTTCCCATGTCAAAAGAAATGTATGATTGTTTACTCAAAATAATCCTACTAAATTTAGTATTTAAAAAACACATTAAAATCATTTTTATTTGCTTCTTATATATATTAACGGAAAGTGGTGGTGGTGGGGATTATATCCATACCCTAGTTGTGATAATTTAATTGAATTGTGAATATACATACATACATACATACATACATATACTTTAAAAAAAAATTCTAACAAGTGTGTGTCTAGCCAGATGCCATGGTCTTAAATATTTCCTTCTCATGTTTGAGCCAGATGATATTGATAACCAGGCTTATGGGATAGGAAGTCATTCCCCTGCAAACATCACTTCTGAGCCAAATTCTCTTTCCTGTAGACACCTTGCTTAATTCCTGTTATTTTTATTCTTGGAGGCTTTTGGGTATGCAAATGATCACTGTTAAAGATAACAGAAGAAACACTTTCTTCCAGTATAGCCAAATAATATGAAGAGCAGCCCAGTGTTGTGGAACAGAAAATCATATTCCGCGAGGCACAGAAGCAACATTGAATTTTCATTGTCAGCATTTCTCATAAGTTGTCAAATCCAGAAACACCCCAAATGTATCCAATGCTCTCCCTTTTAAGTTCTAATTATATTTTTGTGGTAAAAGTTTGGTTTCACATTACAGACTTCCTCATAAAAATCTTCTGTTGGGAAAAAAAGCATAATCGGGCAAAAGAATGGAGTGGAAAAAGGCGGCCAGTTTATTGAAGACAGATCTGTGCTTAACGTATGGCCTATTTTAGGCCTGGTGAATTAGACTGCACAGAATCTGCTGTCCCATTCTTGGTGTTGATATAAGAATCAATTACCTGTCCAGTTGGCACATTAAGTATTGACACATGCCAACTTTACTTCAGCCAGCAAAATGTCTTGGTTGGAGACTTAGTGAGCTATAGCATGCCTCTCTAGTGGTTTGTGTCAATCTGACTTACTAATTGAAATTTTGCCATACTAATTAGAATTAGAGCTCCACTGATTAATCAATTAATTCTTTAGTTGATTAATCCATGACAGATTGATTAAATATTGCTTCCATGGACACCCTTCCTGTTTCTCTTCATTTTCTTTAAAAGGAAAAGAGAGAAAGGATAGAAATTTTTTTTCAATAAAAGGCATTTTGGATAGAATCAAAACAAATTTATGACATTATCCCTTCTCCTCTGGAAACCTGGGAATGAGAAGGTTAAGCAGTCTTTGGCAGTAGAAAATATAAACAGCATAAAAAAAACCTGTCTCCTTCTACATAAGTGGCAGCAGCTGAGGGAAAATGAGGAACTAATCTTCTTCATTTCCCTTATTCCATAGCTTCCTCATGTTCAAGCTTCAATACATTTGCAGGAAAGGCAATGTAATATAATAATTATATAATACAGTAATATGTTCTTTCAGAAAAATATATACATATTTACTAATAAGACATTTTCTACAAAATGTGCTATGAAGACCTTGACAAAACTCGATTATACAGGTTAAACAAGTAAGGAAACTTTGGCCAATCAGGAAGTTGTAAGATAATCACATGTCTTGAAGAACTGTTTCACTCCTCCAAGAAAAAAAAAAATCAGTTGGTGAACTTCAATCTGATTTCTAACCTAGAGACAAAGGTAATCTAATTGAAACTTACATTATTTTCTGTGATATTATGATTGGTGGATAAAAAAAAGCTCCTGAATTTTGTGTTCTTGTTTTCGTTCAATATACAAAACAGAATTTGCTTTAGAGCATGGGTGTCAAACCTGTGGTATCACATTGCCGTCACATGATGCATCGCAATATTTTTCCCTTCATGGAGCTGGGGTGGGCACGTCCTAAACATGAAGTATCCGGCCCACTGGCCACCAGTTTTACACCCCTCCTTTGGAGATGATTTCAAAAGCAGAACAACATTCCATTATGCTATTGTTTCACTTGCTTGGCCACAAGATGGCCAAGGCTTTCCCAGAAGTTATTGCACAATTATGTTTCTAGTGGTTCCTTGGCTTCCCAAATTACAGTTAAACCCAAAACCAAAGTTATTGTTAGGGACTTCCTCCCATTAGGAGTTTTCAATAGTAATAATGATGCCATTGCATCATTATTCTTGGTAAATTCTTGAAATATTTCTCCTTACGTTGTAAAAATATGGAGAAATCACCATACAAGTTTGATAAAGAATGTCAAAAGACCATGCATGGCCAGTTCTGTTTTAAATACAAAAGAGAAGATAAAATCATAAAAACAACATGATCTATCTATCTGTGCTTAGAATAGTATAAGTATACAAAAAGAATTTAATCCATTTTTCTCATAATCCAAAATAGGCCTCTTAACTTTAAATTGGAATTGTACCTCATGCTGTAGTGTATCATACACTACTTTAGCTGTTGCAAGATATTAGATGAGGTAGATGGTAAACAGGGCAAGAAATAATTGCTGTTCACTGAGACCTAATAATAAAAGAATCAGAGTATCTGTTTCATTGTTTTTAATATAGTCATTAGGCTATATATGTGAATATCCAGAGTATATAAACTTATGTGTAAAGAATGACTTCCTTTTCTTCAAAATGAAACCCCAGAGTTTATTTTGTTTTTTCTTACCTGGCTCTGCCTTGCTGCTACTTTATTTTTATTTTTCATTAATGTTGCTAAAATTTATGGCTGGAGATATGACAAAAGCAAACTGCAATAAGAAATCCTGCCCAAGAAAATGGGTTCTTTTCTTAGATTTCCCTACAAGTGCCCCATTCTTCTCTCCCTGCTTTCTTCTCACTAATTATTCTCCCTCAATTTCCACTCCTATTTCTAATCATAAAATTTCCTAAATATACATAGGACACTCGTCCAGCTTTTCTGAAGCAACGTTCCCTGATGACTCTTGCATGATGCAACATAATTTGCTTAATAGTGTACAAAAGCTGCAATTACTCAAACTGTATTAAATCTGACTTTGAAAAAAATGGAGTACCACGAAAAGTAATGTCAGGAATATACATTAGGGAATGTGTTGCATGTCTGGTGACTAGACATCACAATAATACAGTAAAAAAACAACAACCCTCCCCCTAGAGTGGTCTCTAAGATTTATTAGCTCAAGGATTGTGAAAAAAGTGTATTTTCTGAAACACAAAAAAATAATTCTAGCCCCTTCCTCATACTACAGAGGCAACCCTCTTTCTAGAGAGGGTGGTTAGTCATCCAGTAAAATGGGTATAATGGTATGTGGGAATGAACTTGAAGGATGAGGAGAAGAGAGGGAAGGGAACGATCAGGCAAGAGAGGGGAGGACCACCCAATGTGCCACTCCATTTTAAAAGGCTACTACTGGTTTGCATGAGAAGGCATACAATAATTTAACCAGTTCCCATCTGTTAAACTGGTGGTTTTTAACTGGTCAGAGACACTATGGCAAATATTCTATGAGAGTATCAGAACCTGCTGAGACTATTTTAGATATTACCTTCACAACAAAAAACATTATATATGCCTTACAAAGAGGAGGTTCAAATAGCCTTAGGTAAGTGGCCAATATTTATGGATAAAGATACATAGAAGAAATGAAATATGATATAAGAAAAAGGTTTTCATTGAAAGTATACCTGCAAATGAAGCTATTAAAATGATTAAAAAGTTAAATTTGATAAGCCAGAGGACAGTGCCTTGAAATAAGGATGCAAAAGAAAAAATAAAATAATGAAGAAAAAAATAACCTGATTTTTGGCACTTGGCGATGGTTTTAACAGATAAAGTGAAGGACTGATAAAAGATTATTGCTGTTAAGCTAGTGTGATTGAGAGATGGGAGCAGGAGTTTAAAAATACAGTATCTTGTCTTAATGTTAGCCATGTACAGTAAGAATCACTAAATTACAGGAAGAGCCTTAATGGCTAAATGTTAAGATGACTTTCATGATAGTATGAGTAATAGAGAAATAAAATAGATTATCTTTGAAAGTGTTGGGGTGTCTCTTTTAAAAGAAGGTTTTAAGCTGAGGCTGGTAGCTAGATATTAGGGTTGTTGCAATAGCGTGTCAGTTTTAAAAAATTACAATGAATTACAATATCATTCAGTGCTATATTTTTTTTTTTTGAGTTTAAAACTTGTTTGGCAGTAGTATGGGAACAACAAGGTAATGGGAATGAATGCTTATTCAATTTTAAGTAGTTGGTAACTTTGTTAAGTTGTAGGTTTTTTAAATTAACAATTAAACTAATAAAAGTGTAAAATAAACATTCAAAGAAATATAATATTTCATATAGGTACTTATAGTTTATAGGTACTTGCAGAATATTTAATGAAAAACAATGGTCTTATTTTCATACATATGTAGATTCCGAACAGTACTTAGAACTGATTGAACAGTATAGAGTTATTGAGAATAATGTAACTGCGGTATTAAAGACAAAATTATTCTCAGTAGGAGTTGAGATTTGTCTGAAAAAGTTCAATGGATTATGGTGAAACTCATTGGGATTTTTGGATTATAATCTAATTGACTCTATCAAAGAAACATTAATATTTGGAGTGTATTTCTAATTTAATTATACGAAAAGAGGAGAAAGAGAAAGAAGAGAAGGAGGTACCAAGAATTAAACTTCTCACCTCCAATGAGAGAAAACTAGTATCCATTGTCTGTACATACCAATTTCTGCTATTGGGGCAATTCTGCATTAGATTCAAATTGTTCAACTGAGTTTGAACAATTCCCTCCATTAGAGGAAAGGAAGATTCAGTTCCTTTGGTGGGGCATGGCTTTTCAAAATTCAATGGTTTTCCCCCCTGCTTTCTGTTGCATAGCATTCTTCAACGTGAAGATTAGAGAGATGAAGAGGTGACTTACTCATGAGTTAGATGATTATTTGTTCCAATTTGCCATCTAGACTTTTAATCCTTTGTAACGAGAGAATCAGCTGTCAAGCAGAACATGCCCATTTTCAGAAAGAAAAGACATATGGGCTCTGGAAATTTATCATGTGAATCACTCAGTATATATATATTTCTAATACTGGGATAACCATCTATGCTTGTCACTATCTTGAAGCAGTGGAAAGTCTATGTACTGAAAAGTTTGCCCTGGTTTTTTTTTGAGGAAATGCAGATTAAGAAATACAGATTTAACTCCCTTATATAAGGTATTGTATAATGAGGCCAGACTAGAACAAGGGTAATTATTAAGGTTAAAATGTTTGACAATCAGTTTTGTGTAATAGGAATTATTTGCATTGAAAAACCAGAACTATAGAAATAATGGTCACTTCTGTACTAATTGACCATAGAAATAGGATTGTTTTAGAATTTGTGGACTGAGATGGAACTTAGTGAATGTAACTAATTTTTTTTGACTATTTTAAATGTTTTTAATATGCAGTGTGTTTTAAAGTATTGTTTTCATATTATACATCTCATATTGTACAAGTTGTACATGTGCAACTTAATTTAGCAGTAGAATCACTGAGTCACTACACAAGTGTGTATGTACAAAGACATGCACATATCTTTCAACAGTATTTTTGGTGGGGGGAGCGATTTGGAGAGCCACTTGAAGGAGGTTAATTAATGTGGAAGAATACACAAGGATTGCTATGCTTAGCAAGCCCTAAGGCTGAGTTCTTGAGAAGGTAGCAGTATGTAGTTTTTAGGTTCAAAAAAAGTGAGCAAGATCGGATATAGTTGAGATGTGTAAAAATATGTGCCGAGAAAGTAGCTTGATAGAGTCTATTTTTCTCCCATATTGTGAGCATTGAGATTGCCCAATAAGCACAGTGCAAGTTTTAGTAGCAATAAAAGTCAGTATTTTTCACACAGTATAAAATTAAGCTATACACAATCTGCATCCACAAGAAGCAATGAGTGTACTGTGAATCAATTATATTATACTTCCGAACAAATGCAGCATGTATTTCAGTACCAATTACTGGATTACACAATGGATGGTGCTTTTACAATTATGATCTGTACTGATCAGTTCCTTTAGAATAGCAGAATGCTAAGTATATGACTCTTTGCCCTGATTTTGCGTTATTCTTTTTAATCTGCTTAATCTAAGAAGTTTCAAAAGTAACAATAGCAGATTACATCTGTTGATATTGTTGAAAGATATGCTGGGCTATACTTTATATCCCAAGGATCTAACATAAATTAATGTTTGAGTATTTAAGTTGGAAATGGTTATTTGCACAATTTATTGCTCATCCTTTATGCTAAAAAAAAGTGTCAGGTGAAAACTATTTTTTTTCAGTGACATTTATTGCTCTGGAAATGTTCTCTAGGTTATAGTGTAAAGCTTAGAAAGTTCTAGTGAAATCAATAGATTATATGCACAATTTGGGGTTGCATTGCAATCTGCAGTGAAAAATAAGAGCAATTGACCATTTTTATACCATTTGCTTTTTTATAAAATGAAAGAAAACATTAAGTTTTTTCTTTAACCCAGTTTTTTTCCTAATTGCTTTTTTTCATTTTTTTTATAGAATAAAAAAATAGAATAAAGTAGGAGATTGCAATTGGTAATTAAAATAGGATCCATTCCTAGTATTAGCAATATCAATCTGTTTGCCTCAGCTCCACCCATTTTCTACCTTTCTTTTGCTATTTCTTTCCCCATAAAAGACACAGACTCCTCCCCTTCCTCCCATAAAAGACAGAAGGTGAATGCTAAATTCGTCTCTGCCACTATTTGGTTAAGAAGACATGGCTGTATGTCTAACTTTTTATCCTTTAATTTATTCCTCACTGAATTGCAGCAAGTGGTAATGTAAGGACAAAGGAAGTGATCTATCTACACTTGCTAAAAATATTGTGGGAAGAACAAGCAATTAAAGTAAGTAGGAGGAAAGAGAAATTACAAACACAACTTATAAGAAATGGGAAAGTCTGTGATTTCCCCCCCTGAATATATGCATGGTATTTGCTTGCACAGGGCAACTAGAAATGCTGCTTTCTCAAATTCCTAATCTTCTGGAGAGAATTTTATGCACGCACAGTTGACGTGGGCGCTAAGCAGACATTAAATGACTATGCATAGGTTAGAAGAGGTCCCTGTTGATGTGAACCTGTATTCATGAGAACTGAGCTATTATTACTATTATAGTCCTCTGCAAATGATACATTGCCCCTGAGATTCTCTAAAATTGCTTTGCACTCTTGAGGTTAATGAGAAAAATCAGGAACTGCAGGTAGAAGAACAGTAGGATATAGACAGACCTGTAATTAAGGTCTAAATTGCTGGCATCATGTCATGCTGATTTTATATAATAATGCAATGATTTTATTTGGTAACATAATGCGAG
This sequence comes from Pseudoxyrhopus heterurus, assembly GCA_032468235.1. Taxonomy (NCBI): domain Eukaryota; kingdom Metazoa; phylum Chordata; class Lepidosauria; order Squamata; genus Pseudoxyrhopus; species Pseudoxyrhopus heterurus. Next base: position 36,941 of record JANHJO010009928.1, read on the forward strand.
GTTTTGTGTTTCCTTTAGGAACAGTACTGTTTTGTAACTTTCCTGGAAAGTCTGGATTAAAAGATTGATAGCAGCAAAGTGGCAGAAATAATATCTGATTGAAAGTAATGATTGTTACAGCTATATATTTTTTGTCAGCAGAACTGTACAATGGATTGGCTTTCTCTTAGTAAAGTTCCTGGGAATCCACCAAGAAGGACACCTACAAGAGCTCCACCTATTTTAAAGGCTGGTGTGGATAGTCAATACAGGCATACCTTTCAGAAAGCACAACCAAAAAAAGTGCCTTTAAAACATGTACTGTGCTCTGACCCAAGGCTGTTCCCAGGTAGCATCATCCATTCAAAGACAACATCAGATGGATCACAATTATTAGTATGCGGAGAAAAAAAAGGTGAGACAAATTTGTTTAGGTATGCATATTTATTTTATTTTTTTAAGAAAATAACTTCTGCTTGAATTTTGATGCAATAGCAATAGCAATAGCACTGTATTTATATACCGCCTATCAGGGCTTGCAACCCTCTCTAAGCGGTTTA
>JANHJO010009931.1:0-14956 GCA_032468235.1 Pseudoxyrhopus heterurus
TGCTGTTGCGAGCAAATAAGAAGTTGAAGCATTATGTATGCTACCTTGAATTGTACAAAATAAAGGCAGAACATAAATCTAATAATAAGCTACCTGGAGAATACGTGTAGTAACATTAGAGCTGTGTTGGTTGGGGACATGAATTAATACACACCACTTTATATACTGTCACGTTGACTGAAAATGCCATTGATCAAAGTTTAGATATCTAATCTAATGCAACAAAGAATACAATTTTAATAGTAATATATGAAAGGGTTAGGTAGCTATGTTTGACATGAAAAGTGAAGTAAACAATTGTACATTGTACATATATACTGAGTAAGTAAATTAATTTGTGCATTTTGGTAGACTGTCTACTACATATGTAAAAAAATATGAAAACATGTTAAGATGTGCAAATGTGAGTAGAAAGGTACTAGGTAATTTTGTCTTTTGTGAGGAAGGAATTTGTCAAAAGAAGTAAAAATAGCCATGTGAGACTGTTGCTTACTTTGTTATCATGACAGAAAAAGTGGGCTGTGTCAGGAAGAAACATCAACATTAAATCTTTATTGCTGAATGAATGTGGATGTAATCCACTTACTCATTACATCACTTATGTAATGAGTGATCATTACAAAAGAAATATCTTATGGAGGGTTGATCACATAGAATTTAATGTGGGTTAAATCACCATCTATCAATGAAAGATGAGTAAGTCAAGAATTGAGTACTTAAAAAAAAAACTGGTTATGGGCATGGTGAAGGGAAGGATGGTTTTCCAAGGGTAGACCAATACGGAGAGGTATAAAAACTGGTAGGTGCAGCTGCATCTTCTTTCCTTCTTTTGGTTATAATTCTTACTCCTATTCTGGGCTTTGCATACTATTGTTCACTTGAACTGGAATAACAAAGTGGTATGTATGCAGTTCATTTATGACCCTTTTCATATAACTACTGATGATCCTTGACAGTTTATATTTCTTGTATCTTTCTCTTCACTAATTTCACTTCCCTGGTCAAGAAACAAAACTCATCCCACTTCCCCCACTCATCCCATCTGAAATATTTATTTATTTATTTATTAATACTATTTATAAGCCACCCCATTCCCGAAGGACTCTGGGCGGCATATAACGTATATAAAATATAAAACCAATAAAGTAGATACAAAATCACAGCAATCTTTAAAATCTCCCCAAATTTAAAAACATATTAAAAACCCCAATCTCGGGTAGTCTCCTTAGCCCCAAGCTCATTGGAACAGCCAGGTCTTAACAGCCCGGCGGAAGGTCAGCAGGTCAGGGGTGAGCCGAATCCCAAGGGGCAGTTGGTTCCAGAGGGTCGGGGCCGCCACAGAGAAGGCTCTCCCCCGTGGGCCCGCCAGCCGACATTGTTTGGCTGATGGGACCTGTAGGAGGCCAACTCTATGAGATCTAACAGGGCGTTGGGAGGCATATGGTGGTAGAAGGCAGTCACACAAATAACCCAGTCCTAGGCCATTTAGGGCTTTAAAGGTCATAACCAGCACCTTGAATTGCACCCGGAAGCCGACCGGAAGCCAGTGCAGCTCACACAGGAGTGGTGTTACATGGGTGCACCGAGGCACACCCATAATCACCCGTGCGGCAGCATTCTGGACCAGCTGAAGCTTCCGAGTATTTTTCAAGGGCAGTCCCATGTAGAGCGCATTGTAGTACTCTAACCTCGAGGTGATGAGGGCATGAATGACTGTGAGAAGTGCCTCCTGGTCCAGGAAGGGGTGCAGCTGGCACACTAGGCGAACCTGTGCGAAGGTCCCTCTGGCCACAGCTGTCAAATGCTGTTCTAATTTCAGCTGCAGATCCAGAAGGACACCCAAGTTGCAGACCCGTTCTGAGGGGGGTCAATATCTCCCCACCCAGAGTCAACGATGGAGAATCAACTGGACCCCGGGAGGCCGGGACCGAAAATCACTCAGTCTTGTCAGGGTTGAGTCTGAGCCTGTTTATCCCCATCCAGATCCTCACAGCCTTCAGGCACCGAGACATCACCTCAACGGCATCACTGGTCTGGCCCAGGGTAGAGATAAATAATTGGATATCATCAGTGTACTGATGATACCCTAACCCATGCTGTCAGATGACTTCACCCATTGGCTTCATGTAGATGTTAAATAGAAGAGACGAGAGGACCGAACCCTGAGGCACCCCACATAGTAAGGACCTCGGGCCCGACCTCTGCCCCCCTACTAACACTGCCTGTGAACGAGAGGTAGGAGGAGAACCACTGTAACCCCACTCCCAACCCCCTGAGTCGTTCCAGAAGGATACCATGGTCAATGGTATCAAAGGCTGCTGAGAGGTCAAGAAGCACCAGGACAGAGGAATAACCCCTGCCCCGGGCATGCCAGAGGTCATCTACCAGCGCAACCAATGCTATTTTGCTGCTGTATCCAGGCCTGAAGCCCGACTGATGAGGATCCAGATAATCAGCTTCCTCCAAGGACTGCAGGAGTTGAAGCGCTACCACCTTCTCAACAACCTTCCCTAAAAAGGGGAGGTTGGAGACAGGCCGAAAGTTCTTTAAATCAGCTGGATCCAGGGAAGGCTTCTTGAGAAGAGGCCTCACCACTGCCTCTTTCAAGGACAATGGGACGAACCCCTCTCTCAAGGAAGCTTTGATCACTGCCTGGAGCCAGCCTCGTGTCACCTCCCAACCAGCCGCAACCAGCCAGGACGGGCACGGGTCCAATAAAAGGTGGCAGAGCTCATTGCGCCCATGACCTTGTCCACATCCTCAGGATCCAAAGACTCAAATTTCTCCCAATTAACAGGACTAAGACTCACCCCAGGTTTTAATTGATCTCTGAGCGTATTGCTTAGAACAGCAAACATTTTTGATTTCCAAATATTAGATAATTATAGCCATAAAATTACCGGTACCTCTACTCCAAAAATTTTATTTTTTTTATTTAGAGATATTGTGAATCCTCTTGTAAAGCAAATTCTTAGGTCAACATTACTTAGTCTATGCATCAGGATCTGCATGGAAGATTTCAACCGCTAATCAGAGATTATAAATTAAAAATATACTTATGCATGGTTTATACTGCTAGTACCCTGGCTGAATTCATCAATGACACTAAACTATAGTTTGTGAAATAAACGACAACTGGCTTTCTTATTTCATCAAACCAGAATTAAACAAGTAACACCATGGCTTAATGCAGGATGTGCCTATGGCCTACACATACCTCTCAATGCCCTGAGATTGTGAGGTTGAATTTCAGTAACAAAAGCTCCAATTTTACATAGTGCATTTTTCCTCCAGAATAATGTTGAGAATGGGAAAAAGAGGCCTCTGGAATGCAAACTGTTCTTCTTTCCAGCCTTAAATCTCCTCAAGCCCCATCTATCCTGAAAACATGTTGCCAAGATTTAGCCATTTTGTGGTCAAATTTTGGCAGCTCTATTTTTGGCCAATTTTGGAAGGAGGCAGCATTTTTGAAGGGTGAAAACAGGAGCAGAATTTATCCCAGAGGCTTCCTGCTCTATTCCCATTCTTAAATTCCCCCACCGAGGAAGAATGTGCTCCCAATTTCCAGTGAATTCATCTGTGGCCTTTCAGCTGGCAAGGGAATTGTAGCTCCAAACCCAGAAAGTTGCCCATCCCTGGCTTAATATAATGTGTGAACTCACCAATTTTTCCCCCTTTCTGTAATGCAGCCATGTTTCTTCTGGAGACATCCCAGAGCTTAGGATCTGGAGACAGAGGCTCCTCTTCCACAGGGGGAAGCTTCTTCCATCCTAGAGGCCATTTCACAGGTTCCAGAGGGAATGTAACCAGCGAAGGAGACCCAAGTTTAAGGGTGTGTAGCTGGATGAAAGCCTCACTGAGTGAACTGCCAAATTTACAGAGATGTCCCGGCTGCCACCTTTCTCTCAATGGGCTCAGCACTTCTTTGGTGGGCAGCTCTGACAGCTCCCTGCTGGAGGGAGGAGAAAACCCCTTGCAGAGCTTCAGGGCTCTGGGCTAGATCCTGAGCAGCCAAAATCATCAGTGGCCCCCAGGATCAAGTGCCCACCTGCAGTTCATGAAGGGGCAAGGAAGTGGTGAGAAATTTCTCCTCCAGCCTGGGCTATGATGTTGCTCCATCTTTCTGTAATTGTGGAGAAAAGTATTAAATTTCAGATCAACTTACTGACCACTCCCCTTGACATTAGCACATTCAAGAGCCTTGAATGGTGCAGCGGGCTAAAGGCTGTACTTTGTAATTAAGTATTCAGCTCCCAGCTGCCTGCAATTTAGCAGTTCGAATCCCACCAGGCTCAAGGTCAACTCAGCCTTCCATCCTTCCAAAGGTCGGTAAAATAAGAACCCAGATTGTTGGGGGCAATATGCTGACATTGTAAACTGCTTAGGGAGGGTTGCAAGCCCTGATGGGCAGTATATAAATACAGTGCTATTGCTATTGCTATTATTGTGACTGATATGCCAACAACTGCATACAAAGGGTCATTTTGGGACTTGGCAATGGTAGATGCCATCAGACAAGTCTGGTATGCTCCCGGGACATACAGCAAAGCCACCTATATAGCCAAAACGTGCCAGACATATCAGGCCAATAATGCTTCTTCCAGGAAAGCCATACACCTAGGAGGAAGGCCATGGGCACAACACCCCTTTGAGAAACTGCAATTAGATTACATCCAGCTTCCCAGGGCGAAGGGCTTCCAGTATGTCTTGGTATGCAGGGAAAATATAAGTATTAGCACAACATGGTGGAACTGTAGAGAGAATCACAGCCTTCCCCCAAGAAAAGGAACAACCGATCCCACAGAAACCAAGCAATTAGCGCAGAAGCATGAAAATTAAAAGCCTCTCACAAAGAAAAAACTCTACCGCCTCAGCTAAGCGAAATAGCCTCAGGTGAGCTGATAAGAGCCTTCCACAAGTTGATACACCATACAGTAGCTGTTAAAAAGGGAAAGTGTGAAACCACAGGAATGCAGCAAGGAGCGCCTTCCATACTTTAAGCTGAGGCAATAGAGTGCTGATAGGATTAAGCTAGCAGAACACAAAAGCAAACTAAGGTTGCATCCTCCTCTCCCCCAAGGAGACCAGACAGGGGAAATTGACAAACCAAAAGACACACCTTTAAACTAATCAAAATACCCCATCAGGCAATTCAATCACAAAAGCTCAGAAAAGTATAAAAATCATCATACTCGCCCTCCTGGTCAGCCAGCCGGTCCAGAACCCAATGTTATTGTCACTGCAGTCCTTTGGCTTTCCTGCAGCTAGCTTCCAAGTCACACGTTCCATTCTCATATTGTCCTGGCTGGATGGAACAAACCAAAGATTTTCTTTTCACAACATATTAGCAAACCAAATAAATATTTGATCAAAGAAACAAGGAGGTGTGACAATCCTTTTTTAACCTATTTGATGACGTTTAAAGGTTCAAATTTTCATTTTCAGTTCCACCTATAAGTAAGATGACTAGAAGCTTGCATTCCAGATCATCTTAAATATTCTGCTTTGTGTTAAATATTCTTGGTCAAGCATAGTCTTATTGTCTGAGGAACTGGTAACACTTGAGTGCTCCTTGAAGTTAATCCAGGTTTGGAGGGCAGATTACTAGGCAGATTAAGAAGTCATAAAGCGTCTCAGAAGGAGGCAATGACAAATTTCTTCTTAACTGCTGCCAGGATTATATGTAGGGTATGGCCAAAAAAAGTCAAGCTAGAAGTCACAACAGTGGTTCAAAGCTCTACTACGCTAGATACATAAAAAAAAAAACCTAGTTTGATCACAGCTGTGGCCATCATCTTGACTTTTTACCTCAGACCATAGACACTCCAAGTGTTGACAAGAAAACTCAATATAATCAGCCAACATTGATTTTGACTCAGTAATATCTGAATTTTTTTTTAAAAAAAATCCTCAACAATTCAGCCATGATTTAAGTATTTTCCTGATGTAATCATTTCCTAGATAATTTTCTGGGATGGCCCACATATGTTCATTGTACCACAATCCATTCTACATTATAGATTTGTCTTTCAATCTTTACAGAGTGAAAGAATCAGATATTGGGGATATTCTTGTGAAGAATACGAGATCCTTACAGAAGATGGCTATTACCTAAACATGAACAGAATTCCAGGAGGTAAAAAAAAAAGCAGAAAGAAAAATTTAGAGTCTGGGTACTTTTTGGGAAACAGGAGTGGGTGTTTATTCACATCAACCCTTCTTCATGTATTCCTTGAAGAAAAACAGTATCAAAATGTCACTTCTCATCAATACAGTTTTATGCAATTCTGATTCTATGAACTTTATTATTAAGAATCTGACATAAGACATTATTTCTTTTTCAGGCAATAAGTCTGCTATATTATTAATGCATGGACTAGTTATGGAAGGTAGTGTGTGGGTATCAAATTTACCCCATCAGAGCTTGGGCTTCATACTAGCAGATGCTGGATATGATGTATGGATTGGAAATATCAGAGGAAACTTCTGGTCTAGAAGACACAAGTACCTTTCAGTTAACGAAACAGAATTTTGGAATTTCAGGTTAGTATTTAAAATTAAGTTCTTCCTCCAGCTGGTTATCAGTCAATTGATTATTCAATCAATTAGTCAATTCAAAGGTCAGTTAAAGAATGTCCAGCGCAAATAATCAGGAGTTCAGGCAGTTCAAATGATTATAGGCTTATTGCATGCTAAAGCTCTCTAAGAGAATCTGAATTACTCTGACAGTCAAAGCAAACAGCCGGTATATAAGAGTTGATGGAATTCAGGATGGGCTGGACTTAGATCTCTTGTGAATGTGAAGGGACTCAAAACCAATAAGGGATTTAAGCCTTCCCTTTTGCTCAGCCTGGTCATCTCCTACAATGAATCTATTGAGACAGAAAAGGACAGTTTCTACAAGAAACTTATCCTTTTTCTGACCTAGTGCCTGCTTTCCATTAGTTTTCCAAAAGGCAGACCAGTTTCTAGTTGGCCTCAGGATTTTTCAGCAAGAGATTGAGTAACCTCCTGCAAAACGTCATATCGGTGTTTAATGGCATGTGGAGCAAGATGGAATTTTGTGTGATGCCATAAGTGAGGGTTCCCATCTTACTTTCTTGATTTGGGCTAACAGGACACAATGTCGAATGTCATATTCAATGACTAATCCCATCAAACGTTCCATGATCAATTGTGTTGAAATCTCTTGATAGGTTCAGAACACCTTCACTCCTCTCATCCATTTTCTAGTGTTAGATAAGGTGATAGTAACTCTATCACGACCACATCCCAGCCAAAAAGCTTGTTAAATATAGACCCATTGGTAATATTCTAGATGACTGCCATCTTCTCAATCAATAGTTCCAGGAAATGCATCTTTGAAACTGAGCAGATTTAGTGATTCTAAGGGATAATTTTATGTGGAGACCTTAACTGCTCATTTAGCCATCAAGAAACAAGTATTTGTAATCTTCATTATACTCTTGTTTGTTTCCATGGCTGGCATCAATGAAGCAGTGACAAGCTTTTGGCCTGAAAGGTGTGGTATAGAAAACTAGATCATGGCCATTCAGCCCAAAAATTCTTCACTGTTTCATTCATCTCTTCCTTAACAAATAACCGTGGTTTAATCAGCGCGCTGTCTCAGACGTTGACACCAGGAGGAACAAGAGTCAGGGAAGCCTGTATCTCTTCTTACATTCTATTACATACTATTCTGATTGCTGATTTATAATTTTATTCAAACTTGTTTTGTTGCAGTTAACAATTGGCTGACCTAAAAAGCATTTCTATCTTCTCTTCATCCACATCAATTTGTTATTTGCATATTTTGTTGGTTAAATATACTTGTTAATGATTTGCAAGGGGCAAAGCCAGAGCACATGATTGGATGCATTGATAGATAGCTTTTGTCCAAGATGATCTGTATTCAGGCTGGTCATTCAAGTGTCCCAATACTCATCAATTGCTGCTGTAATTGCTCTTCTTTTGTTTCTTCCCACCTTTCCCAAAATTAAAGACTTTTCCAGTTCTTTGCATAATGTGTCCAAAGTAATATACTTTCTGTGCCTCACGGGAGAATTCTGGGTTGATTAGCATACAACACCAGTTATATTTTACATGGCATCTTTACATTTACAGTTTGCATGAAATGGGCATCTATGATCTTACTGCCATGACAGAGTTTATTCTACAGAAAACTGGACAGCAGAAAATTTTTTATGCTGGTCATGCTATGGGATCCGCAATAGGTAGGTTGATGATTTGCCATTCCTTTTACGGGAAGGTTTTCCTGCTCTCGGTGATAACTGTAAAATCACAAACCAATTTCAGAGAAAAACATTTTGTCAGCTATATACGATCCCCCAAATTGGTGTCAGAGAGATTGACCCAGTGTTGAAATTACTTCTGGCTGCTTGAAGAATGGAGATGCCATCCTAGCAATGACCAAATGGTTTAACTGTCAATACCACATGTGTGCATTTCCCCCATCCTGAGCTGTCTAGATTTTTACACTCTAGAGCCTAGAACATAAAAGTCTATTTTTCCCCTGAGAAAAGAGCCAATCCCTAGTTCATATTTGCCTTCTTTTCTTTTTCCTGATTTTTTCTCCAGATAACTCATGATGACTATATCTTTGCCCAGCCAGTACCATTTTTAATTCAAGCTTGCTAATCCCACAGTATCTCTCAACATTTAGAAAATTATTTTTTTATTAAAGTCAGCTGGAATCCCTTTTTAGATTATGTCACACTTCTGATGACATGAAACTCAGAATGAAAAGTTGAAGTCTCTTTCCCTACCCTCATTGACTCTTGAGATGAATTCCTGAATTGAGAGTAGAAGGAGTAATATATCAATGATACATATTACATATGAATGAGTTAAACATATATTCTATTGGCACATACGAGGTCAGACATGAGAGCTTTCCATGAAGTGATACAAATGACAAAAACAATGGTGTGAAATAACAAAGACAGCATTTTATGGACATAGTTATTTTCAAGAAAGTTAATTTTATGGATTTATCTTATATTGGCCTTGCTTTCCAGAGTCTATGCTTATCTCCTGGTATCTTTCCCCAGGTTTACCAATATTTCTAAGTATTTTCATGGGGGGATCCTGCAGAATTGATGGTTTCCTAATTCCATAGGAAAGAAATCCAGGCAGGGAGATGTTTTGCTTGCCGTAACCAATGCCATATTTTCTCCTTCATTAGGAGAATATAAAGTTCAGTGAATAATCTTGGCCATTGTCTTTCAGCCTAGATCAAAGTATTATTGTGAAGTCAAAACCACCCCGTGCTCCCTTTAAAAACAATTAAAAATATGGAATAAACATATAAGCAATGGTCAGTTCATAACCTAAGCCAAAGGATTATAAAGTTTGTTGACATCAACCTAGGTAGCTGATGGTTTCAATCATAAAGGACTCTATAAAAAACCCAATTGTTGACTTTTACATATTACATGAAGTAGTCCTATGAAGTCTACATATATTCCATTTTTGCTTGTAAATACAGAATTACTTTCCTCTGCATTTAAAAAGGTGCTAAAATAAAATGTTTTGTGTTTTCACAGCTTATGCTGCATTTTCTGTCCTCCCACACCTGGCTGAGAAAATAAAAATGTTTTTTGCCTTGGGTCCTGCATACACATTACAGAAAGCCATAAGTCCCATATTAGAAATAGTACGTTTGCCAGAAGTATTAATCAAGGTATGTGCATTAAAGCAAAGACTTGGAAGTCTTCACTAGGGAGTGATTATCACTTTGCTGATATTAATGGTTTTAGATACATTTCCACTGTTGTAATTTAAGCTATAATTTAGATTTAATTTAATTTTAGTGTTTACATTATAATTTCATATAGGTTGTATTCTGGATCTCAGTTATTAGATGCTAGCTAGGTTATTTTACAAATGTATTTTAACTCTGTCTTCAATTTTAATACAATACAATTAGTCCTCAACTTATGACCACAATTGATCCCAAATTTTTGGTTGCTAAGCAAGACAGTGGTTAAATGAGTTTTGTCGCATTTTATGATCTTTCTTGCCACAATTGTTAAGTGAATCACTGCACTACATCTACCCTCAGCCATGCAGACTTACTGGTTGATTTCAGCTTGTTGGGAAACATGGAAGCAGGAAAGGTGGGATATAATTGAAACAAATAAATAAGCAAGAATGTATTTGATTGAATTATATAATGATTGGCATGGTTTGATCTAGAATAGCAAGTACCCATTTGTTTACCGCCTTGTCCCAAAATGTGCATTTTAATGTATGGAACTGGAACTAGAATAACAGAATAATAGAATTGGAAGGGACCTTGGAGGCCTTCTAGTCCAACCCGCTTCTCAAGCAGGAAACGCTGTACCATTTCAGACAAATTGTTCTCCAATCTCTTCTTAAAAACCTCTAGTGTTGGAACAATCACAACTTCTGGATGCAAGTCATTCTACTGCTTAATTGTTCTGTCAGGAAATTTCTCTTCAGTTCTAGGTTAGTTCTCTCTTTGATTAGTTTGTTGCCATCCACTTCTTATTTTTGCCTTCAGAACGAGAGCCAGTTTGGTATGGTGGTTAAGGCATTAAGCCAGAAACTGAGAGACATGTGTTGTTGTCCCACCTCAGGCTCAAAGACAGCTGATAACCTTGGGCCAATCCCTCTTTCTCAGTCCTGGAATGCAGGCAATGGCAGATCACTTGCAAAATCTTGCCAGGAAAACTGTAGGGAGTTCTCCAAGTCAAAATTGACTTTAAGGAACAACAGAAACCACTAGAATTGCCAGTGGGAGATTTTGATGCTAGAACTTTTGGGATATGAATTCCAGACGTTGAAAGGTGGTGAAAAATTTAAGAGAATTGCAAAACTTTAACGAAAACTACACTGCATTACGCGGCTTAGTCTGGGGTGGGCGTATCAGACTTTATAATATAGACCAGGAGCATCAAACTCAATTTCACTGAGAGCTGCATCAGCGTTATGGTTGCCCTCAAAGGATCAGTTGCAAGTAAGTAAGACTATGACGACTCACAGCGGCCAAGTGGGCATAGCTGGGTGGGTGTGGCTGACTCGCTGCCACTCACTGGGCGTGGCTGACTCGGGACGGCTGGGTCGGGATGGAACAAGTTGCACTGGCTAACTTGACATGGGGAGAATTCGGTGTTCCACAAGCTCCTCGTCTCCCCAAACTGCTGGCAGCCGAGCGCATGTTTGCGGGCACACACACACACACACACACACCACATTCCAAGTTTGGGGACTTTTATCCACAGAGGAAGGAGAGGGCCTTCTCCCCAAGCCTAGGCATGATTGGCAGTTTGTAAGCTCAGATGTGGATAAAAGTCTCCAAGCTTGGAATGGTGTGCGTGTATGTGTGTGTGTGCACAGCATGCCAAAGGAGATGTTCTTCTCCCAATCGCAGACATCATTGGCATTTCCCTGTTGGGTGCCCCCCCCCCAGCAAAGCAGGAGGCGGAAGACGATGCTGTTGCATGTGGATGCGCGGAAGAGAAAATTTGCAGGAAGCAGTTCTGAGTCCAACTTCTGCCTTGACAGATCTCTGGAGAGCAAGAGGAGGAGACAGGGAAGCAGCACTCCCTGGTCCTGCATGAGGGAGGCTGGCCCTTCTCGTGTGTGGTAAACATGCTGGCTTGTTGGGGCATCCTTCCCTCACACAGCTCTGCCAGCCCCATCTCCTATCCAGAGATCTGCAGGGGAGAAATATCTGGAGGGCAAGGCACAGCCTCCATATTGACCACTTCTGCCTCTCCAAGCCACCCCAATTAAACATACATTATATAAATTAAAACACAGCCAAAAAGAAAACACAGTTAAATCACTAATTACAGCTGTTGACATGTTTTCTGAAAAAAACCACCTTTATTGATGTTAGGAAGGAAGAGTAAACCTTATTAAGGAACTGTTAACAGGAAGTGAATTGAAGGTCTCGTTCTTTCTAATCTGCCTTCCCTTCGAGTCTTTAGTACTCATTATTTTATTATTATGTATTTAAGAAGAAGATTAAGGGCCTCCATAGCTCAGGTTACTCAGCTTAAAATCAGAATCCAGAAGAATTTAGTTAATCCACAATACCGGCCTATTAAGAATGAAGATAAACTTTGGGCCCTGAGAGCATGTCAGGTCAGAATATTAATGGCACAACTGTCAGCAACTGGAAGTACCGTTCGTAAGTCCATGTACTTTCCTTTCCTGTCTCACAACTCAATCCATACATCCTTTAATTTTCAGGCACTTCTTTTTCTCACAGCTCCTTAAAAACCCACAAATATACTGTGATTAGCAGGAAAAATAGATCTAGCACTTCTGAATTCTTCCCCCAAGGGGGAAAGGGAAGTTCACAGCCTGCAGGCTGCTAGCAAATACATCGAAGAATGTAGTTATTTCTGCTAGAGGCAAGAATAAACAACGGAGCAATTTTGCAGCTCTCTCCTGTTACTACATCCTCTTACCTCCAGAACGTGGCCTGGGATTGCACAACGGGCTAGGCTAAAATCCGGCTGACTAGTTTCCAGGTGTTTGGTACAGACCTTGCCAATGTGATTTTAATAGCCCAGGAAGGGATAGGAAAACCTGAGGAAAACTTGGAAATCAATAAACCTTGGTGGGCTATGCTTGTTTTGCCCTATTTTGATTCTCCTCCCCAGGAGCAGCCCATCGATTTTAGAACCGCATGGCCACAAAGATAGAGGCATTCAGCATTTAACCCTGCTGATAGAGAAACCCTCTTGCATTTCGGCGACACTCAGGCCACACGCCTCCAACCAAAGGAAAAACCCAAATCCAGCAGGCCAGAAGGCAGCCCAGCCACTGTTCCCCTCCTGCTTCTTCTCCTCAACCCCTGGGCCCAGATGCAGTTGCTGCTCTGGGCTGGGGTGGGCCCAGATGGTGGAGGCCGGCCCCTTGTTGTTTCCAAGTTGGCCCCGCCGTGGGCCAGATCTAAACACCTCATGGGCTGGATCTGGCCTGAGGGCCTTGAGTTTGACATGTCTGATATAGACCAATACCAATTTTTAGTTGCCTGTACTAATAAGAAGAAAGAACAACTTTCAGAGCTGCTTCATTTTGGCACTGACAGCAATGTTTGCAAACCTTGCAATGCAAATTCTTCTCTGCAGTTTTTAGAAAGATACCCTGAGTTTATTCTAAGGTACGGGAGCATTTGAAGGCATCAGGGGTTTAAAGTTTGTCACCAATGTCCGGTTTTATTGTCTTAACTACTTGATTCTGTTGTTGACCTTGTGCACATTATACTCCTCTTGAATTTTGCTTTTAATATGAGCAACTTCTATATCTGCTAGGTTTATTTATTATAAAAACCACACAAAATTGTGCAAAATTAAACCCCTGTCTTGTTCTTCTGCCATCCTATTACTATAAGTTTACTACTATTTCTAGTCTTATTTAATCTATAATTTCTATCTTTATTTCTATTTTTATGTTCCCATTCCTAAACTTGTAGCACTGAGTTTTCTTATCATAACTGTTTCTTAGTTCTTCAAAGCAGGCATTTCAAGCTGTGGCCCACATGCCACATACGGCCCTGGGCAGCTGGTAAAGTAGTTTAAATTGTAAACTTTAAACATTATTATGTGCAAAAGAGCCATGGTGGCGCAATGGTTATAATCCAGTATTTCAGGCTAATTCTGCTGACTGCCTGCAGTTCGATTCTTACTGGCTCAAGGTTGATTCAGCCTTCCATGCTTCCAAGGTTAGTAAAATGAGGACCCAGATTGTTAGGGGCAATATGCTGACTCTGTAAACCACTTCGAGAAGACTGTAAAGCACTATGAAGCGGTATATAAGTTTAAGTGCTATTTATATATGTTCACTATATTATAAATTTTATATGTGGCCCTTCTTTACTCAATGTGACTGAGACAAATGAAAAAGTTGGACATGCCTTTTTTAAATTGCTCCTTTTCCCTTCACCAGATGGTGAGTTTACTCATCCATAATTTCTAACATATAGAACTTTATAGAAAACTAGCTGATTACCCGGCTGCACCCGGGTATAGTCGTCCCATCACTCCTGCTGCCTCTGCCTCCGAACCAGAGCTTCTCTCTCTCTCTCTCTCTCTCTCCCTCCCTCCCTCCCTCCCTCCCCCCCTCTCTCTCTCTCAACAAATTGTCATGAATTGAATTTGTCTGCAAAGTTCTATACCTGTAGCTAGACGATCTTCTCTGGCTGTTATTATTGTTGCTGCCCATATTGTGGTTGGTATTTCATTACTTTTTTTATTTATTCGTTCCTCAAGGACTTCTGATCATGCAGAGATTTAAAAGGACTTCTGGAGCACCTTTGCCTGATTAAAGAGGGATGAAGAGGCAGCCTACTTCTTATTTTAAATTAGACATCCTTCCCTTCCCTATGAAGAGTAACAAAGTCAACAGTTTAAAGGAGGAAAAAGGCAGGCCCGTCATTTTATAATAAAAATCATTTTATTACAGGTGTCTTTTTTTTTTTTTGACTTCGAACAACTATTGTGTCTTTGGCACATGTAGTTTCACAGCAAACACCATGAGGTCAGATTAGTGGGATTTCAGCTTATTCGGTGTGTTGGGGTTTTGTGAAGTGGGAATCAATGCTTAGAACAGAAGGTCCCAGGTGCTGTTGGGCACCTTCAGCTTGGGATGGGAACAAAAGAAAGCAAAACCCAACATTGGTGTTGATCAATTGATCTTATACTAAACTAGATGGCCACACAACAATCATAGTTAATCACAGAAGATCAGGGTGGGATTCAGTCGGTTCGGACTGGTTCGGGCGAACCGGATGTTAACTTTACATCTGGTTCACCAAACTGGTAGTTGCTATGACTGGCTGGCCCTGCCCACCCCGCCCCTCCCAGGAGTCTCCACACAGCCCATTTTGGATGCCAGGTAAGTGCAGGGCCCATGCGGAGGCTCTGGGAGGGTGAAAAATGGGCCTTCTGAAAGTTCC
>JANHJO010009938.1:107532-120091 GCA_032468235.1 Pseudoxyrhopus heterurus
CTACAAGGTCCTTTCCAACTCTTGTTATTTTGTTGTTGTTGTTGTTGTTGTTGTTGTTCTAAAAACGTCTTCAAGGAAAAACAAAGAAAGTCCAGTTGCCTTTTGAAAAAGCACCTTGGGCTTTCTATGTCTCCGCATAGCATTCTTCTTATGGTACATATTGGGTGCTGCTGAACTATCAGTTAGCTTCTGGTATAATAGTGAAGCCCTTCTGGTATAATAGTGTAGTGGTCAGAAAACTGCTGCTATTGGGAGAGCAGAGTCTCTAACTTAGGGAGCAATCTTTTTAGATGCTGAATTGAACTGAGTACTTTATTGATCAAGTGTGATTCGAAACACAAGGAATTTATCTCTTGTGCAGAAGCTCTCAGTGTACATGCAAAACAACAGAATAATAATAATATTAATACTAATCCTCCATTGTGACATTGCTGTCCTCTATCAGGAGCTGCTTCTTGGAACACCTGCTGGTTTCTCAGCCTCTTTTTTTTCTTCCAAAATCCACTTTTTGTGCGAAGCCTTTGATTCATCCCAGCACCCCATTTGCACTCCACCAGCACTCAGAGTGTGTTGCCAGAATTCAGTGGTAAAAATAGCTGAATGTTAACAAGCAATTTCCATCCATTTTTCAGGATTTTGGACAGTTTTACACACGGGAATAGGAGTGGTTTGCCAGCAGGAGGCCTCCCCATCTTTGTCTTTAATAGCTCACATCCCATCCATGTTACCTTTGTTTTTCCTTTCAGGGGCAATAGATCATGTCTGTTTTTCAACATGCGTTAAGTTACACTCCCCTGTCATCTCCAGCCAGATAGAATTACAATTCAACACATTAGGAGGACAGCACATTGGGAAAGACTGGTTCAGGATTTTCAATAAAGGTTTGCCCTCCAGGCTCACAGCACTATCAACAGCTTTTGTCAGGGTCATAAATCATCTATTCAGCAGTGGAATTAATTATATCACTCATTTTATTATTATTTTTTTAATGCAAACATTTTGTCTACTAATTGAAATTCTCAGGGTAGATTTAATCTGAAGAAACTTGAGGTTTTGGCAGAGTTGAACGGCATTTGCATACTTACATATTGTTTCACTGTGATCCTCTGGGACACCCCCTCCCCCTGGCAGCCAGATGAGCTATTTGAAATGGAACAGCTTTCTACTTGATTACTAAGTCTTAATTTTTTTTATCCCATGTTAACAAAACAGCAGAGAATTTTGATAAATGCAGCAAAAAAAGTCCTGCAAGCCTGAGCATCTGTGCTTGGACGTAACTTCTGTTCAGATCAGTGGGATTCGCCTTTAGCTAAGAGGGCAATACAATTATATTGATGTCTATGTGTTCATAAAGAGCTGGATTGCTAAGGATGATATTAGTCTATATTTTCAACAAACACAGGGTTTGGTTTCCACCCTGTGTTCTGGCCACAAGTTCTGTGTTTGCTTCAGATAAATTTCTAGGCTTCTTTCCAGGTGTAAGTGTAGAGGCATCAGTACAAGTTAGCTTAAGTCTGTGTTTACAATATCCCACCCAAAACACAATCAAGGAAAAAAATATCCCAGTCAAGGCTAGTAGAATAAGCTACCCCATGTAAGCAACCAGAAATCTCCATTCCCCATAATGATGGTTTCTAGTCTGGTAATGAAATGTCTCTAAGAAGCTACCTTGAAGGTTTTATGTTGTTGTTTCTCTCCAAAATCCAATATGCTGGGTAAAATTTTGAAAGCCAGAATTGCATTCTGAGAACATTTGCAATTTTGATGTTTTCCTGTTTTTATTTCTACCCAAATAACTACAGAAGTAATTTTAAAGGACCATTATATTGTGAGAGCAATTCTTCCTTTTGTTATTACGCATATTACAGTATAGGTTTTTATAGCGTATGGCTGCATTTGTGCATGTGCATATTACTTAAACTTTGGACCCTTGCAAATCCTTCATCAGGAAGTCCAAAAGAAAAATGTGATTACCTGGCACAAGAAGTAGGGGAAAAGGATTGCTTTCTGAAACCTGCGTAAGGACAGTCCTGAGGCAGATGAATAACAGGTGATTATACTCACACGTAACCTTGGTTATAGTATGCACCCCATAGTTAGCTGGATTCACACTCCATGATTTACAGACTGTAACACACATAAGAAACCATCTGATTGCTTAGCATTTGTGTGACCACCTCTGCAAATAAATTTGTGCCTCTCCTGATTGAGGTTTTCTTTTTTACCCTGAATATTGGCTGAAGTACTGGTGAGTTGTACATGCTTTACTAATTCAAGCCTGATCACACGTAATTTCATTTCTTCCCTGCGGCTTTTAGGTGTCAAAGACCCAGTTGGCTATTGCAAGGGGCGAAACAAACTGATGCAAGAGCCCTGGCAGTGGACTGAGATGGATTGGCTGTGACAACCTGCGGCTGGTGGAGGGGGGGGGGGAGGGAGTGGGAAGAGTGATGATGAAGAGTTCCTGCCGAGCTGGCCTCCACCGGGAACTCCTGAGTTCTGCATCCTCCTCCTTCTACCAAGTCAAACGGTACGAATGCCTTGTGCCTTCTGTGGCCAAGTGAAACGCTCCAGAGCCTTCCGGCTTCTGCTTTGGGAACCACTTTCCTATTTGCTGCACTCATTGGCTAAGAAAACTAGCGTGGGGATGTCCCCAGGAATGCCTAGGTTTATAGACTGCATCCCTAGCAAAAATGGCAGGGTTTGATTTACAATACATTGCTCATTTCAGAAATAGAAAAGGAAAGAACGAGCTGTTTCTGAATGGGACCTAGGGACACATCAAATTATTTGAATTGTTTAAATGCTGGATATCCAAAAAGGGGATCCAGCAGCAAATGAACTGTCCTATAAACCAGCATCTCTCAGCTTAGCAACTTTCAAATGTGCTGGCTGGGGAATTCTGGGAATTGGTCCACACATCTTAAAGTTGTTAAGGAACACGGATATAAACCACAGACGAATATCTGGGAGAAGGTGAGGTTAGCAACTTATAAGCTGTATGGACCAACTGCCAGAATTGCCGACCTATTTGAATTGGCACCATCAGTTGTAGATTGTAGATTTTACCACAAAATCAGTTGAGATTTCAGGAAAGCTCCTTTCATTCCTTTGGACCTTCCCTCTGGAGTCCTGGTGCTGTATAAGCAGTGCTAGCCTCCCACTTGCCTTTTCAGCCTGGGATCTCCATATCCTGGAGGGTGGGATGAATACTTCTCACACATCCATGATTGTAAAGTAACATGGCTCCTGATAAGCAGCTTGCTTGCTCTGGATCTCAGTTACTCTGCACACCTGTTCACAGCCTCTGTGGCTCCCTAAGATGCACCCACCGAGGCAGCATCATTGTTTCCTTTTTAAAAAAATAAGATATTAAATAGACATACTGAATACTCATTACTCTAAATAAAACCAAACCTCCAATCCTTCAAAAAAAACAACAACAAATTTGCTGTTTCTTCTCATTATCTGTCTATTTCTTTTAAACAAGTATAATCCTGCTGAAGCCTTAACAGATCTATTATATTTGTAATTTGAGAAAATTATGCTACCAATTTTTATGCTTGCAGCTTTCCATCACACAGATGTCCTAAGAATAGGAAAAAAGAGAAAGAATTTGGGGTACATAAGGACCTTTCCGTACGGTTTATCCATCCCTGATACAGTGATTTGCACTTGCAGCCCAACCCACAATGTAATGATTCCAAATTTCATAAAGCAGTTTTAATCCTTAAATTCATGTTTACCCTGTAATTTTTTTTAAAGTGTATCTTTTCTTTCTCACTCCCTTTCCCCTTTCCTCTCCAGAATATCTGGAATGCACTTAAAGCCCTATCTCAAGTTACAGAAGAAAGAGAGATCTTTTGAAATAAGCCTGGAGTCTCCAAGAAGCCCACCCATGAGCGAACAGAGATTGGCAAAAGATGAAAAACCTAGGAATCCCAAGCCAAACCTTTTACCCAGTCCGCCTCTTTGGAAACCATTGGGGAACCTCTCGACCAATGCACTCTGTAGTAGGAACAGCAACCAAAGCCATGTGGAAGCACCCAGGGTCAAGGAGAAGAGAGCTACCCCGCCTGCCTCCATCCATCAGGGGGAAGAGGAAGAGGGATTGCTGGATATCTGGGCAGTTGTAAAGCCTGGGAATACAAAAGAGAAAATAGCCTTTTTTGCAGCCCAGCTATGTAGTGACACTCGAGTATTTTCCATGAAGAACAAAAGCACCTGGGACATAGATGGGCGAGCAACCAAACGCCGGAAAAAGTCACTAGATATCAAAAAGGCCAAGATCCACTTGGAAAGGATAAGAGAGGCCAATGCGAGGTGCTACCAGCCCGAGCCATTTGCCTGTGGCATTGAGCACTGCTCTGTACATAATGTGAATGATGGTGGTGAGGGGGGGTTCCCTGGTCGACCATTATCAGTTGTCGAGATGGTTGCTTTCCTGGAGCAAAGAGCAAGTGTTTTGCTGGCCAGTTGCACCAGGAACTGTCCCAGTGTCTCTGCTGTGCCCAGGTTTGCCGGGCAACCTAAAGCTGCCCCTTCTGCTCCTGGATTCTTTTCTGACTTCAGGGCTTGCGAGGTTCCGTCTGAAAAGCCACCCTGTGGCAGCCTCAGTGTAGAGCAGCAGGCTGAGCCAGTGCGTGTCTTGGAGATGGTTGCAAAGCTTGAATCGGAGTGCCTGAGGCGCCAAAGTGAACGTGAAGCGGGGAGCTTGTCTAGAAATAGTAGCTTCCGGCGGAATGTAGGGCGAGTGCTCCTGGCAAGTGGAATACTACCAGAGAACGAGTCTGACAAGGTATCATCTCTGGTCCTCCACCAAGAAGAATGTAATGGTGAGAAGGTGGGGTGGGGATCAAAGCACAATGGTTCAGTGGAAGATAGTTTATGGGAAGGTCCCTCTTCTGGCCAGTCTTCCTTTGATGATTCTCTTGAAGGCAACCATGATCTTAAGCATGGGCAGGGAACCATATCCGTCAACTGGTATGATCCTCAAAACACCACTGAGTCACATCCCTCTAAGTATTCAGAATCTGTTCAGATATCTCCACATTTCTTATATAACAAATCTTCATCAACTGAACATACATCAAAAGAATCACTAGATGGTCCTAATTTGAATGCAAACGTGAGAGTGAGTGAATCCCTGAATATTAGCATATCTGTCAGCAAGATAGATCAGAGTTGCAAAAAACCCCAATCTTCTGACTTGAGCTTTGGTGAAGATTCTCTTCCAGGAAGACTTTTCTTGCTTTTATCCAAATGTGAAATCTCCCAAGAGTGCCTGCAGTCAGTGGAGACTCCTACGGAGGAATGTCCAACAGGGAGCCAAGGAAAGGAAGCTTCCTCTGCTGAGCAAGTTTGTACGAGAAGCCATGTTTCAGGTGACTGCCCTGATGTTTCCTCAGAGAACGGACTGCAGATCCTTGACTCATCTCATCTAAAGAGGCAAAGGTCTCATGATTTTTTGGAAACCAGGTTTAAGATCCAGCAACTATTGGAGCCCCAGCAATATCTGGTCTTCCTGCCCCACCTCATTATGGTGAAGATATTTGGCTTATTGCCCACCAAGAGCCTGGTGGCGCTCAAATGCACTTGTGGATATTTCAAATTTATCATTGAGTACTACAATGTCAGGCCAGCAGATTCACGCTGGGTTCGTGATCCCCGCTACAGAGAAGACCCTTGCAAACAGTGCAAAAAGAAATACACCAAGGGTGACGTCTCGTTATGTCGGTGGCACCCCAAGCCCTATTGCCAAGCTTTACCTTACGGGCCCGGTTACTGGATGTGTTGTCACAGATCCCAAAAGAACGTCCCCGGATGCAAGTTAGGCCTTCATGACAATCATTGGGTCCCCGCCTGCCATAACCTTAATCGTGCGATTCACAAGAAATCCAGGGAAATAGATGAGGACTGTTAGCGCACTCTGCACGTCTTTTGGGAGCCTCAAATCATGGGTAGGAGGAGAATTACATGCCTTGTGATGTTTACACTGTGTATAGTTTGTGGGTGGTTTTTCTTTCCCTCTTCCACAGGGCTACGAAACTGCACATACTTTCAATCACAAAGGCCTTTTTACCTTTTAGAGAAAAGATTGTGTTTAGCCCACCTGTGTACATAAGTGCTCTAGAATAGCTTCATCTTGGGTGTCTGACAGCCAGTTGACCACCATCAAAGTGCTGCAATGCAGTACCTCAAGTGTTTGCAGCTACAGTCCTGTGTTTTAAAAGTGTCTCGTTTTCAAATCTGTATATCGTGTATAAAATATACATTTATATATATAAATATATATAAATATATATTAACATTGTTTCTGAAAAGAAACTCTAAATATGTAAAAAAAATCAATCTTCAAAAAGGATGGTTTAACTGGACAACCTTAAAACTAGACTAGAACACATGCGGTAGGTTATATTTGAGGGTGGTAGCAGGAAAAAGAAGACTGTTGTCACATAGCAGGAGAACTCTGGTCTATTGCATCCACCTTACCTTGGTTTTTTTTTTTTTTACTTAATAAAATGTGCATTCTAAACCTGTTATCATTTTTTTCTTCCCAGTACTTAAAAAAAAAAAGGACTTAAGTACCTAGTACTTAAAAGAAATCATTTGGGCAATAAATGTGTATTTTGTGGCACATTATTATTTTTCTTTTTTAGAGGCAGCAGGTTCTAATATCAAAGATATGAAAATGAATATTACAGATGTTAATGATGAATTTTGCAAATCCCAGAAAATTTTATCAGCCGTCACAAATTAAACCTACACTATCATTTTTCCAGACAGCGACAAAGTTTTGAGATTGCTAGCTTGCATAAACATTGACCTTGATCAAATAACATACTATTACCTATACTTATGTGTATTTACCTACACATTACGTAATTTGTATGGTGCCAGCTTCAAAATAAACCTAGACTCTTTGCCAGATATAACTGGGTTAATAGGAGAGTCTGTGATTTAATCAGTAACAATGGCAGACAACTCAATCTTACATTAAAAGCAGCTGCTTACATCACAAGCAACTTTCTTCATGAATGATATTTTGACTACTGAAAAGCAAGATTTATGTGTTTGCTTCCCTTTATAATCAAGATTCCGGCTATTTCAGGCTTCAGTCTGTGTTAATTGTAATCTCCTAGGTTGGTTCTTCCTGAATAGTTACTCTTATGGAAAATTCATGAACGAAATAGTTAATTTTAAGAAATCCTAAGGTCATGAAAGCAAATAAGGATAGCAAGGAATAGATTTATCCTTAGCTTGAAGAATTCCCTTCTTTCTCTCTGGATTCTGTATCAGTCAATATGTAGCAACAGCACTTAAGACTTACATACCACTTTACAGCCCTGTCTAAGCGGCTTACAGAGTCAGTATATTGCCCCAACAATTTTACCCACCTCATTTTACCCACCTCGGAAGGATGGAAGCTGAGTCAATCTTGAGCCTGGTGAGAATCGAACTGCCAAATTGCAGTCAGCAGAAGTAGCCTGCAGTACTGCATTCTAACCATTGCACCATCATGGCTCAAATATGTAGTCCTATATCCGGAACAATGGTTTAATTGCTTAATTGAATTGTTTAATTTCCTAGTTAGCATAAAATGGAGATACTACAAATATTTTAGAGCAGTATTTTTTGGACTTTGCACCTTTAAGAATTAAAAAAAAAAAGCAAGATGATGTTTTTCAGAAAGATTGGTTAATTTCATGAATTGTTACATGCTCTGCAAATTACACCTTCAAGATACTCCACACTAAAATAAAAAAAAACCTATACACCGTAAATGAAAAATTGAAATGGTTTTTACAGTTCATACATTTGAGGCAAATCTTTTACATTATTTTTAAGAAAAATACACACAGAGAAATAGGAAGCAATGTTTTGTCAGTACTGTGCTTCATATAAAGAAAACCACATAGAGAAAAATGGAGTAGTTCAAAATGATTTGAGAATTTCGTGTATGAAAATAAATCAAATAAACCTTCCATTAAGGAAAGACAACAGCTCAGCTGGCTTACATATTGGGAAGTAATGGGAGAAGATTTTCAGTTAAGGGGGGGAAATATAGGTGAAATTGCTATGTTCTTAATTAAGGGTCCTTGGCAATAATTTGTAATCTGAAAAGGTAATGGGAACCTCTAGTTTTGTCATCTCCTGCAAGGCAGGGGATTTGTCAACTTTAAGATTTGTGGACTTCAACTCCCAGAATTCCCCAGTCAGCCATGAGTTGAAGTCCACAAGTCTTAGCAAGGTTGGACACCCCTGGTTTAAGGTTTTGTCAAGTTTAAGGTTTTGTCAAGAAAACATTGGTTGGTATCATGCTTTCTGGAGAAGGCATCTAGATTTTATTTTGAAGGGTTGTGCGCAATCTGGCAGCCAAGAGCCGAATGAGAGATTGCAACAGCTGGGAACTATATTGTATCAGAGCAACACACCTCACATTGCATTTAACAACAAAACCCTCTCTTGGTGCCCTTGCAGATCTCTGTTTCAGATGAAAATGTATTTCAAGTGTTGAAGTGTTAACATTTTGCAAACTTTATTATTCATAAAGGTTACACTGTCTTCGTTTTTGGGGGGTGTAGATGGGGAGCAACACACTTCCTATAAAAAACAAAACAGCATTTTAAGCCATATTGGGGAAAAATATTTCTTTAAAATGAAGGACAACTAATGGACAAATAGCCACCAAACGGTATCATTGTTATGTGCCACCCAGAGTCACCTCTTGTGAGATGGGCAGCCATATAAATTTGATATAATGGAGCTCAACTGGAATTCTTCAGACTGAAAGCACTTTACCAGCAATGTGGTGGTATTATTTTCCTTTGTAAATATATTCTTTTTTCTTGGTCAGTTGCTTTTATTAGAGTCCTTCTTTTCATTAGACATACCCAATTCCTGCAATGCTCTTTCTAGAATCTCAACATCTTTTTTATATTGTGGCAATCAAAACTGGATGCAGTATTCCAAGTGTGGTCTTATTATAAAGTGGTATTAACACTTCACGTGATCTTGATTCTCTCTCTATTAATGCAGCCTAGGACTGTGTTGGCTCATTTGTAATATTTAGCTTGTAAAGTTATTTGAAGAAAGACCTACATGGTTTTCAATTTGTCATGCAGAATAGCATGGTAAGATTGCTTAAGGATTCATTAAACTCTCTACTGCTTGCCTAGGATTACTCAACAAATGTGGGTCAAGCTGGCAGGAATAGCAAACATTCCAGAAGATATGGTCAGAAGGATCCTGACAGACCTGAACACTAAAAATAGACTTGAACCCTATCAAAATGAAATTCAGTGATGAAAAAAGTAAGGCTCTACATTTGGGCAAGGAAAACCAAATGCACAGGTACTAAACCCAATGTAGTCCTAGGTTGCATTAACAGAGATAGAATCAAGATCATGTGAAGTGTTAGTACCACTTTATAATGCCTTGATAAGATTACACTTGGAATACGGCATCCAGTTTTGGTCACCACTATATAAAAAAGATGTCGAAACTTTAGAAAGAGTGCAGAGAAGAGCAACAAAGATGATTAGGGGACTGGAGACTAAAACATGAAGAATGGTTGCATGAATTGGGTATGTCTAGTGAAAAGAAGAGCTAGGGGTGACATGATAGCAGTGTTCCAATATCTCGGGCTGCCACAAAGAAGAGGGGATCAACCTATTCTCCAAAGAGAGAAGGCAGGACAACAAGCAATGGATGGAAACTAATCCAAGGAGAGAAGCAGAACTATTTGATGAGAATACTAAATCAGTGGAACAGCTTAACTTTAGAAGTTGGGGATGCTCCATCATGGGAGGTTTTCAAAGAGATTGGACAGCCATTTGTCCAATATGGTATAGGGTCTTCTGCTTGAGCAAGGGGTTGGACTAGAAGACCTTCAAGGTCCCTTCCAACTCTTCTTCTGATAAGACCATGAAGATGGCTGGAACAATAAACCTCATATGGACAAATTTTGAAGATTTAGTCAGTGAAACACTTTAAAAATCAAAAGCATTGCATAACTACGAAGGGCTGTTAATAAAAAGGAATTTAACAAGACCCATCCCTGTGATTGGATCAAACCTAAACAACTTCTCAGATTTAATTGAAATGGGATTCTTTCAAAGTAATCTGTATACACAATGGGTTATTGTATACACTGTGAAACATGAGACAGTACTTCCACTTAGGCACTGCCAAGCATGCAGGAATAGACTGTCTTTATCCGTTCCCATTATGTTCAAAAGACACAAGGTACTTGAGCCAGGTGCAAAACTAATGGTTCACAATATTTGTTCATTCTGAAATTTGTTTTTTGTGTCAGACAACTCTACATCTGATTTCAAAGTGTTTTGGCAGAAACATCTGAGCGAACAATACAGCACCTGGATAACTTGCTTGGCTTGACACTAAGTAGCATTGGGTCAGTTTAGTACTTATGTAGGCAACCAGTAGGGAATTTTGGGGCCGTAACAAGGAAGCTGAAAAACATCCCTAAAAATGGTGATAAATCATTATCTCTTTTATTGGTAAGAAAACTACATGGACGCATCAATGCGATCACCAGAAACTGAGTTCAATCCAAAGATGACTTTTCTGAGTTGGAAGCACTTGCTGTAAATCATCCAGATGTCTAATTATAGATCACAAAAATATTTGTTTTCCCACCCATCTGAATTATTTGAAGATTTCTAAATGAGGGAGTTTAAAAAAAAAAAAAAGCGAGTGCGGCAGCACTACAAGAAAGCCAATTCTCCATGAAAGAAAGTCAAATCAGTGAGCCTCTCCTGCTGACTGCAAGCAGCTGGCAGAGCATTTGGAGCTTCAGTTAGTTCACCAGTTGCACACCTTCCCTTCTCATGCTCACCGCTGTTCCAGTAAGCATGCCAAGGCACCCCCTGCCAGCCTCTTCCCATCCTGTGAATTCATCCCCCAACCTCTGGTAATGTTACAGCTAAATGTGTAATTTCCTTTCTATATATTCAGAATACACTAGCCATGTAATACAGCTCTTGACAGAAGCCAGGTTCTTATCATCACCACAATAAGGTTGTACTGGTGTTTGAACTGCTGGGAAATTAACTAAAAAAAAGTTTGAATCAAACCTAGGTTTGATCCAAACATTCAAATATAACAGACTTCTGCCAGTCAGTTATTAGTTCCAATATTTACAGATAACACGATGTCATTTATAGGCTTCCTTTCAATTTTCATCTGGATGGCTAAAATGCACCACAAATTAGGAAAAAAGGGCTCCGTTTGGGGTTATAACCAGTGAAAAGATTAATGACAAATCTTCAGGCAAGTTCTTGATAATGTAAACACTAGATATTTTTAGCATGAAATGTATATTTTCTCCTTCACAGTGTTCTGCAACGGAAACACATGCAGTTGGATTGTAATAGTTCCAATGATAGCAGTAATATCAGAACAGAGTAAAAATCAAACCAAAGCAATCTTAAAAAAAAACCCAAAGATTTATTGCAGTAGTACAATTTTAAAAACACGTTTGCATTTAGTTAGGACTACTAGTTTTGAGAGAGGTACCACAAGGTCATGAGCTAAAAAAAAAAAAGCTATGGATTTAGGGATATTCAATTAGCAATCCTTGTTTGGAGAATCAATTTTCAAGCAGCGAACCGCTTACTGTATTTCTAGTAACCCATTAAAGCATGTTGAGATTCTTAGGCCTAAACATATAGCTCTTCCTTTGTGACACTGTAACATCTTGCAAAATGTGCAATTAGTGATGTAAACCCAGGATACCCATCAATGGTATCTCTGTCCATGAAGCAGAATGTTCCTCTATTGCACGGTAATTTTAGAAACGTATTTGTAGCTTCTCCAGATAGCTCTAGTAGTGTAAAAACGTTAAAAAAATACATTTTTCTTCTTGAAAGGGAGCAGCACCCTACCTTATTACTATTTGGATGCCTTTTGATGGCCTCCAAAGCAGTGTTCCACTGTTGAAGGAAGAGAGGCACCATTTTAAGAAGTTGAAACTGACAAGCAAAAAGGATTCATGGCTTACTGGCTTTTAAATTTATTTCCCTCAGTTCACCAGAAGTGATTTCCAAGTGTTTGCATTCAAAAGTAAGCAAGAGAAAAAAGGAACACACAACAGAAGAGGAAAAGCAAACGTATTTACAGTGTTGAGAGCCCACCTGCCACCCCCCCCCCAAGTCACAATGTTAAGCAGCCCATATCACCTGCAACTAATAAAGTGCCTTTCTTCTGACAAATTTCCACTTGTTTCATTAACAGAAGTAGGTAAGAGGACAACCCCATGTCACCAAATGTCTTTGAGACAAAGCCCAAAGTCACTCACAATTCCATCCACTGCTGTTTTTTTTGTAAATCAATATGGCTTCTACAGAAGCCAGTAAAGACATGCTTGTGGATCATTGTATTGCTATCTTTCTATACTAAGTTTTATGAATGGAAGAATCACACCATCTCGTTTTAAATCAAAACACCTAACTAAAGCAATCTTTGGTTTAGCAACAGAAATATAAAGGAGTATTTTCCCTATACTCCAGATAAATTCCTATTGGGGGGGGGGGGG
>JANHJO010009938.1:182002-192070 GCA_032468235.1 Pseudoxyrhopus heterurus
TATCAGTTATACAAACATACAAGCCCCTTCATTGCACCACCCCCACAGCAGCCCAAACTTCAAAGTCACAATTGCCTTAAACATTGAGGATTAAAAATGAACAAATTGGAACAGGGAAGTTTTGGGAGGGAGCCTGTATGTTTGTATAACTGATACACTGCATTTAAGAAATCTTGTTGGCTAACTGGGTGAGGCTATGTGGTTTTCATCTGACTGAATGAAGGACGTTTTTGCTTACTTTGTGAGCTCATGGCCTGAGAGGGAGAGGCTTATGGCAGCAGCTGACTGATTGATAAAGTGATTAGCTGTGGATAGTGTGGCATTTCTTAGTCAACAGCTTAATCCCAGCCAATACTCTTTGAAAAGAGAAGTAATCTGGAACCTCTGATTACAGTGAGGATCAGGAGAGACTTCTGACTACTACTGACATCCTATCCAGAAAAGACTTAAGTGTCAAGGTATGTTTAGCAACTGTGAGGGAGTCAGGATACCAAACTATAGAAGCATTAAATAGAAACTATCTTTTAGGTCAAATAATTCTTAAAGAAAAAAATAATTATGAAAGCTGACAGAGAAGATGGTGTTTTCCTGTTTATTACACAGAGTGCCAATAAAGAACTGGCTATTATATTCCTGTTCCAAATCTGGGCCAGTTAGAGAGGCATTAGGGAATTGGTGGAAGAGTTTAGATTTATTAGACTTTGGAAAATGTTTTGCAGCAACCTGAATCTATGTGAAAGAGGGTTTTCATTTCAACTGAAATCGAGTTAGGCTTTATAAATGGCAGAACGCCTTTGCTGGACCACATGCAAATCAAAGGGTGTATGTATTTCAGAGAATAGTAGAAGATGTGGTAGAGAAAATGCATGTAGCAAATAAAATAAGAGACTGCACCCTTTTCCTGCCTGACTTTTAGAGTTGACCAGGGTTAGTTTTAGTTCTTCTCTTCACCTAATCCCATCCTAAACTGACATGGCCTACCCCAGACAAAGTCCCTGTGCATCTGATAGCCAAATCTGGCCCTAGGTTTTGCCTCAGTTTACCTTTCCAATAAGCAACCAAATCGGAAGACAATTTAAAAGCAGTTTATTAGTGTACAGCCCAAGAGTAGCTCTTACAAAGGAATTGCAACCTAGAAAAGCCCCAGGGTTCTGTCTTCCATCAGCTGAGGATCTCAACATTCCATTTGCTTAAACAAGGGGATTCCCCAGCACTTCTGAAAGGGCTGCTTTGCTAACAATAGAAATACTCAAGGTACACTAACAAGGACCTGCCGAGCTTTTTCCAAAAATGCCTAGGATTTCCTATCTTGCAATCCCCAACTTCTATAAAAAGTCTTCGCTTTCCCTTGTTCATTGTTTCTTGTAAACCAGGCACCCAATGATCATTGCAATAAACATAGTTCCTTCTCCTTGGTGTTATGTTCTGTATTTTTGAATTGTCTATGAGAAGATATACTGTATTTTTTGAAGTGGATCATTTACTGGACAAGATAGTCAAGAAGCAAAAAAAAAGTCTCATGCTAGCAACATTTGGAGAATAATGTGGAGTATAGTAGTTTCTCAAACAATACTAGCAATTGGAAGAATTAGTGTACTTCGTTGCAGACAAATGCGTTAATACATATAGCCCCAGCACTATTGCCTTTTAGGCAACTTAAAAACTTGACTCTTTCTGCAAGTACTGAGTCAGGAAGATACATGAACCTGCTAAATATTGTGTGTGTGTGTGAATGTTTAAGTCGCCCAGAGTCAGTTGTCAAGTGGGTAGATTTAGAAATACAATTAATAAATGGAATTGATGAATAAATGGAAAAAATGATATAATAGAAACCTGGTAGAATGGAGAAAATCAATGGGATGCTGTCAGTGCTGGATATAAATTTTATAGAAAGGGTAAGGAAGGATGCATTGCTGAAGTCTTGCTTTTTAGATCAAGAAGAATATAAAAGCTAACATACTAATATACAAATACAGCTTTAATCTAATTCTGCAGTCCAATATTTAAGACAGATGGAGGAAAAAACTAATTATTACTGGAACTGACAACCTTAATTCAAGAAGGGACTGGACAGCCATTTGCCTGAAATGGTATAGAGCTCCTGCTTGAGCAGGGGGCTGGACTAGAACACCTCCAAGGTCCCTTTCAATTCTGTTATTCTCTCCTGTTCAAAAAAAAAAGATATCCATTCTATCTCTAGTTTCCTTAGAAGTTTATTTCTGGGGCTGTTCTTTTTCTCAAGTCTCTTATCATTCCACTGATATATAAACCATTTAAAATAAATGTTACTTCACAGCATTTGGCCCTGGAAATCAGATCTCTACTTTAGGCTCTCCTAGAATTGTAGCTGATTTGGGTGACCTTGGGCAGTGAGGAGAAATGTCTATGTATTTCTATTCAGCAATTCTGCTTCCTAAATTATAACTGCTGACTTGTTTTAGAAAATATTTTCTTCTCCCGTTGTCAGCAGTTTAGGGTCCATTATAAGCAAAGGATCAAAGTGAGAGTTTGTTGTCTAGTATGCAATCACAAACAACAAAAAAGGAAATGTTAACATCAGTTGTGTCACAGTTAACAGAGATAGAACTAAGATATATGCTGCCTAGAGTTATTTTTCAGAATGAGATAGGTGGCATATAAATTAAATAAAATAATAAATAAAATAAAAATAATTGTGTTATGCAGGCTATGTTTTGCCTATCAGGATGACCCTGTGGAAATAATTCCACCATATCATAGTGTTGTGGTTAGTGCTGAAATAAAACTGGGATGTTTCAAGTCTATGCATATTCATAAAACTCACAGAGTGAATTTGTCAATATCTCTAAACCTAATCTTCACAATAGCAACACAGAGGATAGGCAACAAAGCATTCCATATGAACAACAGTGGAATGTAACTATAACAAATCAGCAATAATTGTGGCATTTAAGCTGTGGGCCAATCAGTGATTTATATATCACATTAGCTATAAAATCTGTGTTAAGCCACAACAAACCATTCCTGCTTTATTATTTACAACAATGTATGAACCGACCAATGCCTCATTTTTATACCACATGCTAATTGTAACACTAGTTTTACAAGCATCATATTCTACTCTCTCTGTCATGCAGAGCTATTTAACTGACTTTTCGATTTGCTTAAATCACAATTCTTTGAAAACTACACTTGCTACAAAACTCGTGGATTATGTTATAATCAGTACAGGGAACTTTTAAATACTCTTTCAGCATCATATTTAATGTCCAACTGCACTCTTAAAATCTGCGGATCTTTATGAATAAAAGCTGGGGCAAATAAAGAATAGTGGCAGAACACTGACTCAGCCTGCAGATCTGCTTTTCTAGTTACACTAATTAAGTCTAATTGAGCCTACAGCAAAAGATCTGAGGCTGTACGGAAGCCTGCTGGGACAAAGAAGCGATGCCTGCTTTCCCTTTGAAAATACAAACGGTGACAGTTTTATCGAAGCTGGCTTTGGTGTAGGTTGGAGCATCTCAAGTACGATTCCCAGACTTGTCTGAAATGATATAGGGTCTCCTGCTTGAGCAGGGGGTTGGACTAGAGGACCTCCAAAAAGGTCCCTTTCAGCAATATTCTGATTGATTAATCTTAGGACAGTACAAAATGAAAACCTTGAACATTCCTGAATTTATAACTTGTTAATTCAAGTTAATAAATTTATACTAGGCTGGCCTAGTGGTCATAGTAAACTCTCCTGCCAATACAGTAAATTGACCCATTTTTTTTTTGGTACATTCCTGAGAAACTCAAATTTGAGAATCATGAAGAGGGATTTAAAAAAAAAATAAACTCAGCTTATGATCTAGAAAACAGTTTATCCAACTGTTAAAATACAGATATTGTTTTTATATATAGTCTCTGAATGCTCCCCAAGTCCTGCTGTCTATGTGTTTCTGGGAGGGATGAATGAAGAATGCCAGGAGTGTATTCAAGAATATATGCTTGTCATGCCAACCTTCATGGTCAGCCCAGCTGCCCAGCTGCCCAGCTAAAACAAGAAGGCATTTATATTGAATTGCAGCAATATAGACAGATACTAGAAGTTGATGGCTGTCCTTGTCTCTGGGGGCATGTTGTGGGCTGATTGCTGATAGAAGGCAAGAAAGACAAAGATCTCAGGAAAGAACCTAAGAAAGGATTTTAAAAGAAACGAGAACCACTATAATAACATTTGTAAAGACACCGAGGGAGAAACAGATGTAGAAAACAAGAAATGTTTTCCAAGATTTCTCTGTGTACAAAAATCTTTTACTAGAAAATGAAGTGAAATCATCACTCTGATCATTACGAAGTTAAAAAGGCTAGAGAAATTGATAGGATTTCTAATTGATGGAACTTATAGAAATATGCGGAATACATAATGAGGAAAGCATGGTGGAAGGAAGATGAGTGTGTTTTAAAAATTGGAAGTAGAAACATCAATAACGTGCACTATCCTGATAATGTTACTCTGGTAGCTGAAAGTCCAAACGATCTGCAAATTCTAGTACTGTAATGAAAGACGGAGCACTGCAAAAATAGGACTATGAAATCATGGCTAAAACGTGATCTGAAAAGCCACTCAATTTATATCCATATTACTACTAGCAATTTACATTGATACTGTCTTCCAAACTTTGCTAACCCAGTAATTCCTAATATGGGTTATGGAACCATAGTTTTGATTGGGCCTTCTCAAAGGATGTTACTTTAGAGATGCCCTACCAAAACCAAATAATTTATTATCTAGCCCAGAAATTATATATTACCAGAAGCAGTTCACAGCCTGTAGCAAAGATTTCCCCCCCGGAGATGTTGGGAATGAAACCTGGACCTGTTTTATTTATTACGTTACTTCATTTAGATTTTGTTTTTCCAGTCTCCACCCAATGGAAACCAGACAGCATATCTGGAATCTCCAGGGTCTTCTAGTCCAGTTGTTGATAGCCTGCAAAATAGCTATACCATCTGTGCTCAGGCCCTGTCCAGCTTGCCTGGCAAGCATATGCTCTGCTCGGAGATATGGGCTCTACATATTGCAAGTCAAGGTCTTTCTATTTTTGAAATGCTCTATGTACCACTTATCACTCCTACTATTATCTCCTATTGTTTTCTTTCTACCAGCTCCAGTGGACACTAAGTATTGCTAGGGTTGGGTGGCTTTAAAGAGTGCTTCAAGGAGGAAGGGTGTCTCTTGCCATGGCCTTTGCCCAATCCCTGAGCCTGGGAAGGAGGGTCTCATGAATATGAAAAGCATCTGTGCTCTCGCTCTCTCTTTCCCTCCTCCCTTTCTTCTCTCCTCCTCCTAGTCTCCTGGCCATGAAGGCAGCAGCAGAGCAGCTGAACGCAGGATGCTGAAAGCCCACAGGAAGCTCTTCCCAGGGACCCTAAAGATGCTACCCAGCTAAAGAGATAGCAGGCATTCAGGTAAGGCAGAATTTGAGATAAGCTTGGGTATTTGTGGCTCACAGGGAAGAGCAACCTGGGAGAACTTGCCTTTGGAGGGACTGGTCAGAGATTGCTTCGCCCCAGGCTCAGTTAGGATTTCTAGACAATGGACGTATGCTATGCTTCGCTTATCTGGAGGATGCAGGATTAGTGAAGCAAATGGGCCTTGCTGAGGGATGCAGGAATTCTTTTCTCTCTATCTTTCCACATCCCATACCATACTGCCTGGATTCCTCAAGAATGGGGAAAAAAGGGCAGCTGTAGCCCAGCCTCGTTCTTTGTACTACTAGAGGAAATGGATGTTGCCGCTAGCTAGCTGCTACTGCTTTGGTCTGCCTTTTGTTTGAGGATTTGTGTCTCTCTTCTCCCTCCACAGCAACACCCCCCCCTTTGCAAAGATCAAATTTCCTTCAGTTCATGGCTGATTTCATTCATTTCTCTCTCCTCTTGGCTCTGGGTCAACAGCCTTGTGGAATTTGGAGGCTAAACAGGGTCGCATGGCTTTGTTACACCAGCATACAAATGGAAACTGATGGTTGAATCTTAAAAAAAAAACCACAACTTTTTGTATGATGCGAAAGTTAAATAGATGTGCTGCTCTTTCTTTGCTGTTAAATATGCATCCTTCTCTTTTGCTGGGATGGGGGTAGGGGAATGAAAAGAGCTATTCTTTTTCTTGTTTATCAATGTCATGGGAATGATTGAATCAGAGATCTGGAGGAGGCAGGGGAGGGAGCCAACTTCATGCCATTTGTTGTGCAGTGCTTGCTTGGGTTGCTGCCCTCCCCCCTTCCCAATGAAATGCAACATAAGGTGGCACTCTGCACAGTGATTTGTGCTGGGAGACACATGTGGGCTTCTCTGGAGATGTGATGCTTTGGAACAAAAAGTTACTCTTTGTTTTATTGTAATCTGTTTATTAGAGGTTAAATGGGCATTTGACTACCATTTACCTAAGAAAATGTGTTGCCAGATTTTAGAAAAGAAAAGAGAACGGGAAAACCACATTGCCTTTCTCACAGGCTGCACTTAGCTTGTTGGAGCCAAAACTGCTGTATAGTTTTTTTTTTCTCTTTCTACCCTCTTCTCTAAACCATGTGCTATAATTCATATCTATATATTTATTGATCTCATTGGGATCCTGCCTTTTGTCTTATTCAGCAAACCATGATTAAGCAAATCATGACTTAAAATGAGAGTGAATTCACTCTTTCTCTTTTGAAGGAAAAGCTGCTTCTTGAAAGGCAGACCTTAAATTCATGTAAAATTCTTCATGCTAATTCCTTCTGGCATCTTCAGGTAGGACTGAATGTGGTTTTAGGATGAATCTCCTAGCTGAAGCTCTCTTCACATGAAGCTCTCTACAACTAATGCTGTCTGAGGGTGATGGAAGTTTTAATGCAACACATGTGGAAAACATAAAGTTGGAGAAGGTACAATAGCTAATACTGATTGGACCAGTGATCCAATAAAGCAGCTTATTATTTGGGTTTTTTTTTTAATTAAGAAAGGGTAACATAAAATAATTTAGTACGATTCTCCTCATCTCCATTCTAGCCCAGAGTTGATGGCTTCTTTCATTCAATATTCACTGGTGGCATCTTTCATTCAATATTCTATCAGTGATTCTTTCATTCAACTGTTCAGAAGAATTTAACAGATAATTCATATAATGTACTTCTCTAGAATCTGGCATTGTAGAATAAACACTGTGTCTGGAGCTGAATTGAGCCTAGTGATTCACTTATTAATTAATAATCACTGCCTTCTCTACCACCTCATTGCAGTTTTGCTCTAAACATCATTAAAACATTAAGTAGAGCAAGTAAGCATGAAAATAATCTGTTTTCTGTGAGGAATGACGGATATGCAACATTGAATATCTAATTCATATAATAGTTGCAGATACACATTTATCTTTGTCAAATTAGAAGCAGCTAAGGAAAAAACTGAGAGCCAATTTGGTATAGTGGTTAAGGCACCAGGCTAGAAACCAGGAGACCATGAATGCTAGTACCACCTTCAACACAAATCCAGCTCAGTGACCTTGGCCAATCACTTTCTCTCAACTCTAAGAAGGAGGCAGTTGCAGATCACTTCTGAAAAACCTTGCTGACCTGTATTTTTAACAAATTCATGTGGGGAATCCAACACTCTTTTAATTTTTCTACATTTTCCTCAAAAAGAGAAAGTTGGTCCCATTTATAGTCCTTGCTTAAGGATGATCATGTTATTCAGTGTCCTCTCTCATTTCTCAAGTACGTGGTCTTCAATACATCTTCGCAACATACCATCTTCCCTGGAGCTTCATTTCAACTCTGCATCTTCCTTTTGTTAACCGAATTTACTTTTCACTTCCTTCAGGCTTTCTGAACAATGTTGCAATCCTGACCCATCACCTGAGCAGTTAAAATAGATAGGAATCTCTGTGCAACAATTTAGTCTTAGGAGATACATACTTGGTCTTGGTTTATTTTATTGCAGAAACTAGTCAGAGTTGAATCTAGTGGTTAGTGCTTGGAAGGGAAATTGCCACTGAAGGCCAGACATTATTGTATACTGGGAAATAAACACACATACAGTATATATGTACAAAAGAGTATATTACAAATCGGTTGCCATGGATACATCCATATAAAGATTCCAGGAATTGAACCCAACTCAAAGGCTTGACTTTTGGCAATTCATTTTCTCTGATTAGAATAATGTAGAACAGCTCTCTTCATTCTCTGCTAATGCAAGAGATTGAAAGCTACCAGAAAGAAAAAAATGATTATGTTGGCTACCTATTTCTTGGTGCAGTCTTCTCTTTCAAATGCCCTTGCTTGCTGTCCTTTTTAAAGAGATGTCTCCTCTAAGCTCATTCAGAGTTCATTTTTTAATGTTTCCCCTTTATTTACTTTCCTTAGGTTAACCCCTCCTCCATTAACAGTTGAGAGTACCCTCTCAATACACTGTTCTGAATATATTTAATTACCTGCATTGATTGGGGCTTTCTGACTAAACCTAGCTGCAAGCAGTAGCATATTGAAAAATGGCAGCTGGCAGCCTCAAGCCGTTCTCTGTATTAGATGAAGCCAACAGGATGTCATCTCTCTCAAGCTGTTATGATGGAGCTGTCTGCACTGACTGTATCTAATTCCTTCGTTGCTTTGGAACAATTTGAGTGCCACTCACGGTTGTCCTTTCTAAACAATCAGAGCCTTATCCAAACTTTCACCTTCACTTTCATCATTGACCTGCATTTAGCTCCATGTGCTGATCCATTTGTTCCTGGTCCATCCATGCTGGGACCTTTCATGATGTTGAAAAGCCAGTTTCTTTCTCTCTCTCTCCCTTAAGGTGACTGAGTTCCGTAGCTCAATAATTCCTTGATATTTGGGATTTCTAGGAGAAGATCTGGATGGAATCACTGAAGCAATCGGTGCAAGCTTAAATGGACTCCGGGGGATGGTAGAGGACAGGAAGGCCTGGAGGAAAGTTGTCCATGGGGTTGCGATGGGTGGGACACGACTTTGCAATTAACAACAAGGAGACGATCTCTGTCCTTTAAGGATGGGCTTGCTACATTTGATTTTTCTTTGATGTATGGAGGAGAAGGATTAAAGTTTCTATAATGGTAGTTAAAGGAAGATTCATGTCTAGTGATATCTTGGATTATTCATTACCCATTCTTGGGTATTAAACATCAGTGAAAGTTCAGCATATTCCTGCTTGTACAGGAAATTCCAGGCAGCTGCTTTGGAAATGGAATATTGTGGCAGGCAAAATATTTTAATAGAAATGTTTTAATTTTTTGGCTATGTTAGAATATATACATATTTCAGGGGTCAATTTCAATTGTTTACTCTATTGTATAGGAATGTAAAATTTATGGGAATCAGAAGTGTATAGAAGATAGGAACTACTGTCACAACAGAGAAAGATTTCTGACTAGGCAAGATACATTTCTCAAAGAAGCATTTTTGAAATGCTGCAACCTGCCGTCTTGAAGTTGTTTATTTTATTGATTTCATATACGTGTAAACCAATTACATTCTGCAGATTTAGAGAACTCTGGAGAAAGTGGATTATTTAGTCTCCTTTCAATACTGTTCCATACCTGAGTAGAGGACCAAATGAATGGGTGTAGCATGTTCCATCCTTGGTCTTCTTGACTCTCAGCAGCCTTTGATAGCATCAACCATGGTGACCTTCTGTACCAACTTTGGGGGTTGGGAGTGAACAGCTTTATGCTGGGTCTCCTCCTTCATCCAGAGTCTGTTCTAGTCAGCTTTGCAGGGGTCCTTCAGAACTTTGTGCTTTCCCCATTTAACATCTACAAGAAGCTGCTGCCTGTGGTTTTATCTCAGCATCTAGAGGTTGTAGGGGTTTGGAAGGGGGAAAAACAGGCTTCGGCTCAACCCTAACAAGACTAAATGGCTGCACTGCCCTAAGCAGAACTGATGTGAAATGTGAGGATCCTTCTGGACTTGCAGCCCCTGTTCAGTGATCAGGTGTCAATAGCAATAGCAATAGCACTGTATTTATATACCGCCTGTCAGGGCTTGCAACTCTCTCTAAGCGGTTTACAATGTCAGCATATTGCCCCCAACAATCTGGGTTCTCATTTTA
>JANHJO010009938.1:192170-202501 GCA_032468235.1 Pseudoxyrhopus heterurus
TTACAATGTCAGCATATTGCCCCCAACAATCTGGGTTCTCATTTTACCTATCTCGGAAGGATGGAAGGCTGAGTCAAGCTTGAGCCTGGTGGGATTTGAACTTGTTAAATTGCAGGCAGCCTGGCAGGTGTCAGACAAGGCCAAGTGGGTTTTTGTACAAACTTCATCTTATACATTGGCTGTTCCCTTTTCTGGATCAGGAGGCTCTGCTTACAGTGACTCACACCTTAGTCACCTGCTGGGTGGATTACTGCAATGCACTGTACATGGGACTTCATTTGAAAAGCACCTAGAAGCTATAGCTGCTGCAGAATGCAGTGGTGCAGGCAGTTATGAATGTATTTTAATGTGCACACGTTACTCTTCTGTCAATGAGCTGCCTTGGTTGGAGATGTGCTTCCAGATGCAGTTCAAGATGTTGGTTGCCAACTAGAAACCTGTTCATTGCAGAGGGCCAGGCTATTTTGGGGGGCTCTTGTTCCAATTTGTTTCTGCCCATCCTATTAGATTCAGCAGAAGAGGCATTCTGTGGGTCCCATCAGTCAAAGAATGTCATCAAGAAGCAGGGTTTTTTGGTTGCTACCACTGCCTTATGGAATACAGTTCCCTCTGAGATTAGATTGGCCCCACCCTTTTAGCTTTTGGGAGGCCCTTAAGGCATTGGGATCAGAGTGCCAAGTGGGAGTTTGATGTGCTGTTTTTGAGATTGGGTTGGTTTCTCAGCTGTGGGGTATGTTGCTGCATTTTACATTGTTATAAACTGGGTGGCTTTATCAATAGAATAAACTGAGAAATGAATAAATTCAAAAGCAGCGTGTGCAAAACAAAAATGCCCAAGTAGAAGTTGGAACTGTATCATTAGAACAATAAATTTTAGCAAGCTCTAAAAGTTTTCAGTCAGCAGGCTTCAACTTGTCTCCCAAGAAATAAGAAGCATAAGAGGCTTTCTTGTACCATGTCATGTCATTGTCCATTTCCCTTACTTATTTCAGCTTGGAGTTTTCTTAATTCTACTGGAGATGCTGCAGATAGAATTTAGGATCTTTTCTATCTAAAGCACAGTGTCAAACTCGATTGCGTCACATGACATATCACGACGTATCGCGATGTTTTTGCCTTTGCAGAGCCTGGGTGGGCGTGGCCTGCGCATGACGCATCTGGCCCATGGGCCGCCAGTTTGATACCCCTGATTAAAGCATGTGCTTTCTAGATGATGCACAGCTGCTTTGATCAGGAGTTTTCTTTGTTATTAGTCAAAGATGAGTTGGATTCTATCACAAAACAGCATCTTTTTTTACTTTATTTACTGACACGCTTACACTTTGGAGAGGTACATATAAAGAGACAAAGTTCAAGTATTCTGGTATCAAGATGTTTAGGGTTAGGGCAATCGTAATTGAGTTCATAAATTGCACAAAGCAATGGTTTCCTTAGTCAGGGTTTATTGAATGAGCCACAATTAGCTTGGTTCAGAAATTTTGAGGCCCAGCTTCTGAAAAATGCATCTTGTTAATCCAATGAGGAAATGCTTTGAATGAAACTCAAAAAAACCAAAAGTAATTTCTTTACAATAATAATTTGCCTATATAATAGCAAAGTAGCTACCGGTATAAACACTAGAGTTTTATATGATATTTCAAGTTAATTTAAAAAATTCTAATTTGAAAGGAATGGAAATCTGTTTTGCTCTATTTTGCTTCATTCTGCAGGACCTGATGACTGAAATAATTTTTTCTGCTCGCTTCCATGCAAACCTTTCCTTGAACATGAGCAGCGTGAGGGGGTATCACACGTTCCTTGCCTTCTGCCTTATTCTGCTCAACTTTGGCAGCCTGCAATGCCTTGTTTTAAGACAAGGGGACGAAAGGCATGAAAGACAACTGCATCTGGCATCACCAGCAGGGGACAACTTAGCAGACACAAATGCATCAAATCCAGAAGGTAATGTAAGCTCATCCATGAATATAGCCAGTGCTTCTGCATCTGAAAGCCATTATGGAGCCTCAGTAGAGCCATCCAGGAGGTCATTAAACAGAGCCACAACAGTAAAAACAACCTTACCAACCTTTCTGCATGTTCACAATCCCTCGGAGCCCTCAGATATGAATGCTTTTGCTAACACAGGTCTGGAGATTGCTGCAGAAAGCGAAAGGCAAATCAGTATCAATGGGCCCAATGAAAAACCAGATAAAGATGGGACACAGGAAGCTTTAATTGCCACTGTTGTGACAATTCCAGATCTTCTTGTTGAAAATGATGCACTTAGCTCTGCAAAAGAAACAGTGGAGGGAGGTGGGGGAGAAGGAAAACTGGAAGGAGATCAGTTTACACCGGGCAGTCTGGAGGAAGGTGCCCATGTTGACCCTTCAGACAATCCCCAGGTAACTATCCCCAAAGTAATAATTAGTTTTCCCGCTACAATGTCATCAAGCAACCTCTTCCAAAATCCATTTCTTCCAACGAGCCCATCAGTTGATTTGACAAAAGGATCCGATGGAAATAGCTTCCCAACAATTTGGATGGGGACGGATGCTGCTACAGAGCCCAGGTTGTTGCCTGCAGATGCCTTCTTAAATTTGGAAGATGAAATCTCAGAGAACCAAGGGCCCTTGAAAGGCATCTTAAGTACTACCACGATGGCCACTGCAGGCTTGCTGCTAAATGATGAGTGGGACGATACCAAATTAGAGCCTTCCAGCCAGGCGAACGCTATGCATCCCCTGAAGACAAATCAACCTTGGATAGCGCAACCAACAGAACAGGAAGATGATGATGTGAAAAAGGACCTGTCACCAAGATTATTGGCAACCACGGCAAAAGGAAGCAAAGATAATCAAAATGGGTCAGGCCAGATACCCATGCAGGTGGAGGAATCAGCCAATGCAAGCTTGAATCTTGCTCATACCATTGATCCATCTGAGAAGGTTGGAGCCCAGTCTGAAAGTCCAGGGGAAAATGTAGATCCAACAGTGATCATCAGGTCTGGATTGTTTTCTGAGATTATAACTACAACAGATGCAACCAAATCAGATGTCTTCCAAACCTTAAGACACCAATTAAGAGGTAATTTTTTCCCCTGTATGCACTCATCAGTGCTTCTTGTTTTAAGATAACTTGAGAGTATTAACCAATGTTTAATTTATGGTGTATACTGCAATGGTGCTATACATGATCCTTCCTTTTTTCAGGTTCCTCGTCTATGTAAAATATTCAGTGGGGATTTAATCTATAAAAGTCCAGTCTTTTATAATATCTTTTCCCTTTTCAGATAGGCAATTGAGAGATTGCTTAGAGTCCCTTCTTTCTGCTCCTAATAAGCTTTTCCCCCAGACTTCCAAATGTAGGCAGAGCAGAATTGGGCATGATTGAACATGGCTTCACCCTGACTGCATTGCCCTTTTGATTATTAGGCTTTCTTTGGTCACCCATATGATCCACTCTTGATTGATTTTTGCCTGATAGGTCAAATCATTCCAAATCATTGCCCTTCACTATACTTCTTTTTTCTATCCTGTGGCAAAGCAAAATCAATACTTAGCTTTCCTTAACCTAACGCCCTCCAGTTGATGTGTGATTGCAAACCATCCTCCCCCCAAATTCTCAGCCAGCAGCCCCAAAACATCTGGAGGCCCCAAATTGGAGAAGATGACTTTGGTGACCTTTGGAATCCTTTCCTCAACAATGAGAAGGCATGCAAGGTAAGTAGTCCTCTACTTACAACTTAAGTCACTTAGCGGCCATTCAAAGTTACAATGGACTCGCAATCCAGATCCGACGTTCTGACAGTCGCCCGCCCCACGGTTATGTGACTGCACTTCAGGAGCTTGGCAACACGACTGAATTTACAGCCATTTGCAGTGACCCCTGGTCATGTGTCTGCGTTTTACAACGGTTTTGTCCAAAACTGGCACTTCGGGATTGTGTGTGTCTCTCTCTCTGTAGTTCTCTCTCTGCCCCTCTCTCCCCCGCTCTGTATCTCACTACATCTCTCTCTGTCTCTGTAGCTCTCTCTCTGCCCCTCTCACTATCTTCCCCTCTCTCTCCCCACTCTCTCTGTATCTCTCTCCCCCCCTCTCCTCTCTCTCCCTTCCTCTCTCTGTATCTCTCTCACCCAGGAGGGTGCACACACGCGGGGGGACCCTCAAGTGAGTGCCAAAGCGCAGCAAAGGCGCGTGCAGGGTGGGCAGCTGCTTGCTTAAGGAAGGTGTCCTTGCGTGTGCGCACCCTCCTGGCCCCACCACAGCCGGCCAGGGGATCATGAGAGGTGGAGGGTCACCCGAAGGGAAGCCTCCACTGTGGCTGGCAATCGTTCCTCAGCCAGCCTGGATTTCCAAAAAGAAGAAATAAAAGGAATAGCGAAGAGCCCCAAGGAGAGCTTGCTTGCTTGGCCCAGCTGCGGCTTTCTGAGAGAGGGAGAAGAGACGCAGAGACAGAGAGAGAGAGAGCATGAGATACACACACACACACACACACACAGAGGGGGGGATACTGGGTGAGGGGCGAATGTCTTTAGCGAGGGCTTTGTCCGAGCTTGACCCCTGGGATCGGCGTGCGAGGTTCGGCGGGGCCAGCTCCCTTTTCCCACTGCCCTGAACCTCTTAAAGCCATGGCTGGGCGCTGTGGGCCCGTCCCCCTTTCTGTCATCCCTTCCTCCCAGATCCCATTCTCACCCCACCAGCCCTCATGTTAGCAAGGCCAGCGTCGGTCGCAGCTGGGTCAGGCCAGTGTCTCGGGGCGGTTGAGCATCTCCCCAAGAGACCGAGGCACGTCCAGCACCAACAAGGGCCGGAAGAAGCTCCAGTAAGAGTGAGGCGCCAGACAATCAGCCCCAGCCACTTTTCCATGCCCCGCCGTCACCCTTGCCTTCTCAGGCCAGGCAAGGGAGGGGAGGGCGAGGGACGGGGCCAGCCAGTGATGGCACAGGGACCCGCAGCAGAGGGCCCAAAGAGCCATATGCGGCTCCGGAGCTGCGGGTTGCTGACACCCGGCCTAAGGAGTCTCTGCTTCTTCCCTGCAGGAAGAATTCTGTGCTTTGACTCAGTGCTGCACTTTCTTTAGTTCCAACTAATTAACACCCTGCCTAGATAGGAACATTTGTTTTATTTTTCTTTAGATGGGTTTCTTTTGTTTTATTTCTTTATACACTTTTTTGCAGGGATGGGGAGACAATCCCTGGGCTGCATGTGGCTCCAATTATTTTTTCTTCATCCTGGATAATACCACCAATTAAGTTTTATGGCTTTCTTCAAAACTGCTCTTTCAGACACGAAGCCTCCTGATGCAACCAGTCCAATAATCCAGTATTTCTGGAAGGTACCAGAATAGGAATACTATGCTTTGAGGAGCACCAAAGTTCTTAAAATGTTCTCAAAAAAGTGGTCTTAAGGGTCAGGGGCAATGACCCAGCCAGGTTGTCCCCCCTGCCCCCCCAGGATTTTAGGAAGGGATATGGGGGCAGATCTCTGTGAGGCAAACTCCTTTCATTCCCATCTTTGAGCGCCTCCCTATACCAAAAACATGGCCTAGATTTATTATTTTTTGCTCTTCCATTTTGGCAGCTTGATCTTGGCATGCTGAGGGATTCTGTACGGAGGACGGGCCACATGTAGGTGATTCACTGTTGATTTATTGAAAAGCCCACAAAAGGCTCAGTGTTTACTGAGTTTACACTGTAAACCCAACCAACAAAACCACATTATGTAATGGATAAACCTAGCTCCTGGGTGTATATGATGTTAGAGTTGGGGAACTGAATCCATTTTCCTATTATTTGACTTTCCCCCCAAATTATTTCCAAAAATTTGAAACTGTTTTATAACTGCGTTGTATAATAACACCTTTGAAAGGATGGGGAGCATCTATTAACCTTCCCTTTCTATGTTCTGAAGCAGTTCCTCTGGCTGCTCTGCTGCTACTTGGGGATTTTGGCAGACTGTCTTCTGCAGCCTCGCTTCAGTCTTTGGAGTCCCTTGGATATTTTGGCTGCTTCTGTGCTTCTGCAGTGAACTGAGATGGGCCTGGGTCCAAGCTGGAACCAATTTAACAAAAATAACCCTAAATGAACGAACTGTTTAAAAACATTGTGGCAGGATGGCTGCCTGAACCACTAAACACCCTGATGGGACATAATGATAGACACCCTCTAAATATCCCTTTGTACTCAATACTAGAGAACAGAGTGTGATCATTTGGGTCATAAACTATGTAGGCCGGCAAAGGACAAAAGCTTGTGTACTCATTCGTTTTTTTCAGCAATCTGATACAGAGATAAGAATCTCTTTTGGCTACATTTTTTCCCCGAAACTGCAGAAGATCTTGAGAAAAGTCTTCCTTAGGCTTTGAGAAGTAAAACAAAATGTTCTTATGCACTTTTTCTTTAGAAGGTGTGCCTCATTTAT
Organism: Pseudoxyrhopus heterurus; assembly: GCA_032468235.1. Lineage (NCBI taxonomy): Eukaryota > Metazoa > Chordata > Lepidosauria > Squamata > Pseudoxyrhopus > Pseudoxyrhopus heterurus. The sequence continues at coordinate 198,569 of JANHJO010009938.1, forward strand.
TTTATCAAAAGCCATAAGGAGTCTTGAGGCACTTTAAAAATTAGCACATTTATTACAATATTAGTTTTTCTGAACTGCATACATTCCATCATATGTATTAAGTTTTATGCCGAGTAGAATTGTTCCACAAGAGAAAGAGCTTTGGAAAGCAGTGAGGTTATTAAATGCAGAAAAATAATTAGGGCTATGGAGTTAGGCCCAATCCCTGGTGACTGTATGGACAGACATCCGCCATCCAAATCTATTCCCAGTGAAAATCTGTAACTCAGACGTATCCCTTATCCCATCCATTTGTCTCATCCGTTATCTTTTCTTTCTTCTACTGCCCTAAACCTTGGCAATAAAGTCATTTTTCTGGTACATCTTTTCTTTGCATTACATTCCCAAAATATTCCCAGTTATTTCGAGGGAGTCCCCTGCAGATTTTATTCCACTAGTTGTTGCCGACTCTAGTGAGTGGTGCTCATCTCTTTCAAGGCCATTGATTCAGCACTGTCTGAAGACATTTCCATGGTCAGGTGGTCAGCACGACGTAACGGAGCATCTTACCTTCCTACCAAAGTGGTATCTATTTATTTACTTGCATGTGCATGCTGTCGGACTGCTAGGTTGGCAGAAGCTACGGTGAAGATGGGAGTTCACCCCATCATATGGTGCTCGAGTCTTGGATTTTAATCTTGAAAGCCTTATCGCCATAAACTCTTGAACCTTTCTTCTTCAGTAAGGATATATAAACATCTTTTCCAGTTTCATTCCATACTTGTTGAAATAGAGCTGTTGAGAGTTAAAACTGTAGAAAAGATATTTTTACCTGATCAACAAAAGATTGAGAAAACTAAAAAGTAATCGAATCAATTGCAATTCTTTATGAGGAATAGAAAAAAAGTCTATTCTCCGCAAGATGGATTCAGAAGTTGCCATATTTATCAAATTAAATTCCAGCAAATAGGCTTGCTGCACTTTTCACAAGTAAGGTGTCATGTTTTGCTTTTCTGTCCCATTTGAAAGAACCACCTGGGCTGGATAAAAGTAAACAGTATGGATCTGAGAAAATAATTTGCCACCCAACTGGGACTTTAGTCTAGTTGGTAGGGCAGTTTGTATCTCCAGTCTGTATGTAATACTGAGAACATCTCATGTGGGTTTTTTTCTATATAGAGCATCAAAGATGGACTTACACTATAAAGAACATTCACAATATAAAAATTGAGGTTATTTCACTGTACCAAATCCTGTAAAAGAGTCATTTTACTTCACTTCCTTTCAAAAGCCTGTCAGAATCTTAATACATTATCAATGCATTCGGGTTCATTTCTTCTTTCTTGTGAGAAATAATAGTTATCTCTTAGAGTTCTATCATATTCTTTTAAAGAGATTCACTAGTTATTCTTTCAACTTATGGTTTAGAATCTCTGAAATACATTTGAATTGCCAAACTTCTGCACCTCTATAATTGTTTCAGTCACAAGAAAGTGTTTTTTAAGTTATAATGCTGCCATGGTACTCATCATTAATTGGTTCCAGGAGGCACGATAAGTACCAAACAAAATTTTCCCATAAGAAATAATGTAGTGAGTCACAACACAGCCAACACCAACAAGTTCTAGCTTGTGCATTAAGTACCAAAAAAAGATGCATACCGGAACAAAATTTTCATGTCCAAATGCGTTGAGTACCAAATTTGATGAGTTTCAAAGCAGTTGAGTACCAAGGTACCATGGTATAAGCAATTCAAGATTAAACACCTTGTCTAGAATCTCAGAAGAATTAAGAGTTAATACAAATTTTGGGAGCTTCTCAGAGGCAGGAAGGGCTGTACCATCATCACCTTTAAATTCTGTTTAAACAAGGGTGATGTTTGGAAAGTGGGAGGTTATTTCCTTTTCAGTCAGTACATTTTACAACTCAGAATTTACTCACAAATAATCTAAGCAAAGAAAGAAGAGTAAACAAAATTATTTGCCTACTAGTTCAGTTACCGAGCTATCCAGAATTAGTGGATAATTTTCAAAGTTGATTGGAAAATTGAGATTGTAGAACATACAGTTGCCACTGAAAATTCAGTCTCCATCATAATTTGTTTTGAAATCTGTGATCTTCATTACTTTGAGAATTTTTTTTCTGCATTAGCCACATCTCTTATCTTTTTCTAGAGTTCTCAAGTTCTCTTTCGCACAAATTAAATATGCATTTGTTCCTTATACAGAGTGCACAAATTTCCTACAGGATTTACATATTTCCGGGAACACCTAACAATATTTTTTGAAATAATTCATGTATGACAAATCCAAATGTTTTTCATAAATAGTTGAATTCAAATGTTAGGAATATGCTTTAACAACATGCTAACGTAATTTAATTCTTCTCTCAAAAACTTGTTAACAGAGTTATGAACATTCATCCAGTATGGAGCAACAAGAAAACATAATAGCAATTGCAATAGCACTTAGACTTACATACTGCTTCATAGTGCTTTACAGCCCTCTCTAAGCAGTTTACAGAGTCAGCATATTGCCCACAACTATCTGGGTCCTCATTTTACTGACCTCAGAAGGATGGAAGGCTGAGTCAACCTTGAGCTGCTCAGAATTGAACTGTTGGCAGTGGGCAGAGTCAGCCTGCAATACTACATTCTAAACACTGCACCACAATGGCTCTTATGTAAACATATGCAAATCATATGTGTTAAAATTATAATAACTATCAGATTTGTATCCTACCTTTATCTTGTACAGCTCAAGATGGCATACATAATGCTACTGCCTCAACAATAACCCTGTAAGGTGAGTTGGGCTAAAAGAGAAAGCTTGGCCCAGAGTCAACCAGTTGGGTTTCATAGAATAGAACGCTCTTTTGAAGAGTCCATTGAAGAGTCCAATAATCCCAAAAAAAGATGTTTTGATGAATTAGCCTCATTACAATAAGAAACATATTTTTGAAAACTTGAAACCATTAGCTCAATTCCAGATTGTTAATAATTATCATTATTTATGTTTGTAGCATTTCCCAATTGTTGATACAACTGAATTGCTTGTTTTGCTTCTAAATAAAATTTTATTTAATCCATGGTACTCAAAATATAGATATCCTTATTATAATTATGAGCTGATAATACATCAGGTTCAAATTGAGAATTTAACAAATGTTTGAATATACTGTGTTGCCATTCAGTGGTTTTAGAGAGGCAGTGTTTGTTTCAGGAACCTTTCAAAAGTTTTAACTGTACAATTAGAAATAAGCAGATCTAGGATGTTAATCTCTTTCTTAGCCTGGATTTTTTTTTAAAAAAAGCTTTTTAACCTTCATTTAAAATAAAGGTCATTTCAAAAGGTCAATTTATCATAAGGATAGGAATCAAATTGTAATTTATTTTCTAATAAATTCCCAAAAGGTCTACTTGGCTGTAATATTGGGAGTACAATTACTTTCTAATTATAATTACAACCAAGTACTAGCCAGAATTTCAAAAGCACCAAATAATAATTATCTTATATTCTCATAGTGGTACATATTGATCTCAGGGGCAGTATTAATGTGCATAATGTACAGGTAGTCCTCGACTTACAACAGTTCATTTAGTGACTTTTCAAAGTTACAACAGTATTGACAAAAGTGACTTATGACCCTTTTTCACACTTACAACCTTTTTATTATTGCCACCTACTCCAAAATGCTCTTTTTATTGTTATTGTTTAGAGATCACATGAAGCCATGTGCAGCAGTGGGAATCTTCAACTCTCACTGTTGAACTAGAGCACATATCGGATCTAATCAACATGGTTAATAGGAAGGATATTCAAAATTGATTCAGTGGCATCCGGAGGGCGATGTGGGCGAACAAGCTTAGGTGACCTATGGGATTTTGCATCCAGGTTTCCTTGTGTCAAATAGGAACTTCAAAGCTTTTCCTTCTGTTGGGGGGGGGGGGGGGGG
>JANHJO010009938.1:202516-216717 GCA_032468235.1 Pseudoxyrhopus heterurus
ACTGTGATAGTGATATCTGTGCATTTATATGGTTCGATTATAATGCAAGAGCTATTGGGAAGACAATTTCCTTTGAAAAAACAGAATATAAATAAATAAATGAGCAAGATAGTACTGCTCTTTAAAAACCATAGTTTTCAATCTCTTTTTCAATCCCCTTTTTATTGAAGGAACAACCACAGCCTTCCCTGGTACTGTGCCATCACCTGGCCTACCTACTCAGAAGTTTACAGAATCACAAAATGTGATGGAGAAAGAAGCAGAGTTGGCAACTCAGATATCAACAGTTTCCAGCACCTCCCAACTCTTGAGGATATTAGAAACAGTTGCTCCTACAGGGTCTCCTCCTTCTACCCATCTCCCAGTAAAAATGGTGGAAGTTAAAGGTTGGTTGGATTTCCCTCCCTTAATTTAATTCTGAGTCAATCGCTGACACCTCAGTTGAATGGCTGATGGGAAAGATCCTTCTATGTGAGACTTTGGAAAGTTGTTTCTAATTCCAATAGGCAGAAATCTGACACTTCATGCCTGCCTGAATTACTGCTCATGGTATCCCTCACCTTTCATCAAGTTGGCTGGAGCTTCTGGGAGTTTTAATATAGTTCAATAACAGTCAACGGGCCATAGGATGCCCAGCCTGGGCTATGCTATGCATGGACATCCTGTGGTCCTAAGCTTCATATAGCGATTAGTCAGAATTAATTTCAGTCCTCTTGTAAGAACTATTTTTATGTTTATTGTGGTTTAATGTTTGTAAGAACAAAAAAATCCAAATTTGCTAGAGAGGCAAATACCTCCTAGTAAGTCCTTGACTTACGACCACAACTGAGCCCAACATTTATGTTGCTACATGATAAATTTGTTAAGTGGGTTTGCCCCATTTTACGACTTTTCTTGCCACATTTGTTAAGTGAATCACTGCAGTATGTTAAATTAGTAACCCGGTTGTTAAGTGAATCCGGTTTTCCCCATTGATTTTGCAAAAGGGGATCATATGACCCCGGGACACTGCAACCGTCATAAATGTGAGTCAGTTGTCAAGCATTCAAATGTAAATCACATAACCATGGGGATGCTGCAATGGTCATAAGTGTGAAAATGGTCATAAGTCCCTATTTTCAATGCCGTTGAAATTTGAATGGTCACTAAGTGAACTGTTGTAAGTCAGGAACTATCTGTAATCTGATCTAATGTAAAACAATTTAGTATATTAATTGTCATGAAAAAATGCATGATTTTAAGAATGCCAAATCTTGTATCAGTTCACCCAAACATTATGTTTTCAATGGAAGTACTGTCCTAGTTAATAACCCTGACCTTATAACCCCAGTTAGTAGGCAGGAGGTGAGTAGAAAAAAGTCTATTTATTAGTTTTTAAACCACAAATTATATACTTCTGGTGTATTGGGAGATTTAATGTATCAGTGCACGCTATACTGTTTATTTCTTTTTGCATTTGTATAATGTTTGTGTTTGTGTTTTTCTTAATTTTTGTATTATTGTATTTTGCAGTTTGGATTATAAACTATTTTGAGATATGTATTCTGAAAGGCAATTGTCAAGTAAATTAATAAATTATGTTAAATACAGTTGCAATCAACTAGATCAGTGGTTCTCAATCTGGGCAGCTTGAAGATGTCTGGACTTCAACTCCCAGAATTCCCTAGCCAGCACAGCTTCTGGGAGTTGAAGTCCAGACATCTTCAAGCTGCCAAGGTTGAGAAACATTGAACTAGATGATAGAAGTTTTCTTTCAACTCTAATACTCGATCTCAAGATCATCCCTTGAAAGAGATGGTTAGAGATTCAGGGTACACTGGAAGAACTTTCTTTCTTCGTACACCGCATAACAAAGTGGTGGAATTGTTTATTATAAGAAATAAATGTATTTACCCATTCAAATATGAGGGGTCCTTAGTGCTCTCTGACCTTGCTTGTTTTCTTGCAGATGTTTCATTACTCAAACTAGGTAACTTTATCAGTGCTAGAGAGCTAGCATTGATGATGATGGATAATGAAACATCTGCAAGAAAACAAGGAAGCTCAGAGAGCACCAAGGACCCCTCAGCTCAACCCTGAGCTACAAATATTCTCTTGTATCAATTCAAAGAGCTTCAAGACATTTGGGAATCATCCTTAATTCATGTGCTAAGAATTTCCACGTATACGAAATATATATTCTCACCTACAGTATTTCCATCTGCTAGGATTAGCTGGGGTTCTTATCTCAGCCATTGGTTAAGGAGGATGAAAATTATAACATGAAAAATCTTTCTTAGTCACAGTTTGCAATCTTATAGGCTTCATTTGTGATTCTTGTTTGGCTTCCAGAACCTGTCACCCTCCTAGAGAATAAAGAGATCGTTTCTGTTACCTATATTGCTGCAACACTGGCTGATCTGAGGGTGCCAGCTGAAATGACTCTGCCTTCTTGGGCATCTCCTACAAGGCAAACCACAGTTGTAGCTGCCCACCGAATTACCACAGCTTCAACTTATGGGCTGGAAAGGCTGGAATCAGAAGGTACTTAAATAAGATGATTTGAACAGGGATCTTTAATATCTGAATACTCCCCAACAGGAACTGACTGTGAGAGTGTAATGGTCCAAATATCTATATAGTACTAAAACTCTTACGTCTGTTTGATTGTTTATAACTTGGGTGAAAGAGTGTATCATAGGGAAACAATTTGGAATTGAAATTCTTCAAATGGGTTATAGAAAATGTCCAAGATATAGGACCCATGACTCTTGTGGGATTGAAATTTAGCAACATTGTAACTAAGTTGTAAGACTTAAACCTGCCTTAATGCATAGAATCCAACTGGATGGCTTTGGAGTATGTCGTCACTTTCACTTAGCCTAGGAAGAAGGCAATGATAAATTAGTACTGGAAATGTTGCCTAGAAAATTCATGGGCTTGTGCATTTGGTTGCAAGGAATCAAGACCGACTTGGAGGCAGATTTCTCTGTCTCTGTCTCTCTGTCTCTGTCTCAATCTCCCTCCCACTCTCTCTGTCTCTGTCTTTCTGTCTCTCTGTCTCTGTCTCTCAATCTCAATCTCCCTCTCTCTATCTCTGTCTCTCTCTGTCTGTCTGTCTGTCTGTGTCTGTCTCTCTCTCTCTCTCTGTCTCTCTCTCAATATTCAAATATTTTTGGTCCAGCATGACCATGCCACAAACAGATTAAACGCAGAATCGCCTTGAACCGTAAGATGAGCACCATATAAATTTAATAAATAAATAAGTAAATAAAATGTTTTTTGAGTAAACTGTAAACAAGTGGATTAAGAATTAGACTAGATTTTACACTACATTGTTTCTTTACCCAGGGTTTAATAGATGAGTATAAGATTCAGCATCTCCGAGCCTGGGGAAATGTCTCTCAAGATGTTTCTATACTAGTTGTAAGCCGCCCGGAGTCCTCCGGGAATGGGGCGGCACAGAAATTCCAACAAACAAATAAATAAAAAATAAATAAATAGTGGAGTAGCTTCATTTCCGTACTCCCTGATGTTAAACTCTCAACGCTTACTGCCAAAGTCTTTTCATAATCAAAGGACCTGAACTTTATTCTTTCTGAGACAAATAGAGGGGGATAGCTGGAGAAAACAGGATCAAAGTTTTAGAGTATGAAAGGGGGATGGTGGTTGTAGCCTAGTGAAATCTTTTAAAATATTTCCACCAGACTAAAATAAAATAAACTGATGTAGAAAAAATTAGGAAAGGGGGCTGATGGGAAGAGCAGGGAGCAGCCATATCAGTTAACTTTCTGGTAAATGGATCTCAGCAATGTTTATTTAAAAAAAGGCAAATTGCATGAATTGCAAGTTCTCTTAGTCTACCTAGTGCCTAAGCTTGAATATTTGCCTGCCTGCCTGCCTGCCTGCCTGCTCCATCCATCCATCCATCCATCCATCCATCCATCCATCCATCCATCCATCCATCCATCCATCTATTTTTTGAGGCCAGCCATCTCACACAACTGACTCTGAACAGTGTACAAGGATTAAACTCCCCCTCCCCTAAACATATAACCCCCTAGAGGCCTTTCCATCTGCTCTTGGTTTCTCCATTTGTATAAAGTAGGTACTTGACTAAGCTCTTAAAGGACAGATGCTTTATAAATCATGGAGGGAGAAGGGGACATGAAGCAGCAGAGATGGCTTTCCTTACTTGCAGATAACGTCGGGTTAGCTTCCTGCTTTTAATTAGCAATCATTCTTTAAATTGAGTTACATGCTTTTTTCTTTTCTGTAATCATTATGAACCCATTTGAGTTGTTTTAACTAATGTACTAATGATTTTCTGGACAAAATTTATTCTGAGGAGAGAACTTTTCTAGGAGTTTGATTAAATCTTGGTGCAATAATGGGACAGTAGCACAGAGAGACTGCCTTGCAAGAGCCGTGGTGGTGCAGTGGTTAGAATGCAGTACTGTAGGCTAACTCAATGCTCACTCCAGGAGTTTGATTCTGAGCAGCTCAAGGTTGACTCAGACTTCCATCCTTTCATCCTTCCGAGGTGGGTAAAATGAGGACTCAGATTGATGGGGGCAATATGCTGACTCTGTAAACCGCTTAGAGAGGGCTGTAAAGCACTGTGAAGCGGTATATAAGTCCAAGTGCTATTGGTAGTGCTATTGCTGCTGTTCCTGCAGTTATGCAAAGCCATCCAATATCTTAAATGACGATTCTTTGATTATTGTGAGTCACAAAATAAGAATAGTTTCTATATTGTACAGTATTTGTGATTAAGTTGATCAGGGCAATTAGAGTTAGCTGAAGCTCTGGTTTGACATTTAGCAGGTACAAAATAGAGACTCAGGCTTAGTCAAAGACTGAACTTTCTCTTTTTATAATTAATTTGGTAACCAATCACATTTGTAAACTTGTACTTCCTTGTCACTTAATTAACAGTGCTCTTTATTTTTTTAGCATCAGGATCTTGCCTATCCTGTGTTATTGAACGTGTCCATGTGTGCATGACTTGGCTTTGCAATCTCATAATAAATCTTGAAGTTGGAGTTATTCTAGTGTCCTGGTTGAGTAGACAAAATTAACTTTAATCTGGGAAGGGAGAGAAAACTTACAAACAGGCTGGAAATTCTGAAGTTAACTCTTACAGATATTTCTCCAAGAGGCATATATCCATGTGAGTTGTGGCTGTTTTGGCAAGGATGTGACCAGCTGATGTAAGGAAGTCTTTGGTTAGGTTTTCTGGGAGCTGTAGTCCCAAAACATTTGACGGCATCTTGTGGAGACAAAGGTACCAGAATGTTTTATATTAAAAAGAAAAATAAAGCAACAGGGCATCAGGCATCTGTTTCACAGGAGCAAACTTCTTCACTAGGGTTCTCAGCTGCCATCCAGATATGATTGAACATCTATACCATAAAACAGTAACAATTTCCTGCTTTTTCATTACATTGATATAATTGCCAAGCATGTTTGGTATTTTTTAAAAAAGAAATCAGTTATTTTAAAATGAATATTTTTGTTTTATTTGTGGGGAGTAAAAAGGGATGGGAACAGTGCCTGGAGTGGTCTCATTTTGCAGCAATTATACCTCCCTCCCTCTCTCTGGAAACTAGGAATATTAGCCTGTGATATTGTTAATTATTCCTGGAACAAATCATTTAACAACACCTTATCTAGATATCGACATCACATACTGTACTGTGAATCTGATCAAAGTTGGTGCAGATGTGTAGAAGTTATAAGGCTGAAAACTTTTGAATCTATTGCCCTACAGAATAGACTTAAGCTCTCCAGCCCCCCCGACCGCCCCCCCATCCTAAAAACTGGGTCCTTAAAGTTGTTATTTTCTGTCATTAATTACATATTTTTGTGTGACACATTTCTGGGAACAAACAGATTTTTATATTAGAAATATTTATCAAAAGTAATTACCACCATCTCCACTCTCACAATGACTGGGTGGTGTATTATCAAATCATAAAAGCCTAAAAACCATATAAAAATGCAGTACATCTGTAAAAGGAGCTAGGTTGAAACAAAAATAAGTTAAAAGTTAAAATCCGGAAGTAGGGAAGGTAGGGAGGACCTTGATATTTAAGGCTATCTGTAGAGCCTTTGCACAATTGTTCATGAAATCAAATATTTCTTAATTATAGAGCAATAATTATTTCTTTGGGTGGAGGGGGCTGGGTGGAGGGTATGGCTAGAGTCATACATTGTCCTTCACTGTGACATGTTTTTTTAATTAGCTGGTTGAATAAGCCAGGATAATAAGCTGTCAAATAATAAAGCTATAAATTAAATATTTTATTTAAACAATTTCTTATAAAGAATAAGCTATAATAATAATAAAGGCAGAATATAAGCAAACAAATTATGCCACATTGGTTGGGTTCTATATTGCACTCAGCCAAAATCTAAGATGTCTTTAGTTTATTGATGGAATCCACTTTTTGTTGTTGTTAGTAAGTACATTGTATTTGAGACATGGGCCTTCAGAGAAAATAGCTATTAGCTGTGCTTGCCCATTCACAAAATGGCTGCTACCCTGGGCAGGACCAACCATAGAACAGCAATTCAGCAGAAAGCAAACTGACATGCTTCTTTGCAGCCATCCAGAACAATTGTCTTCCTGCCTCTAGCTTATCTGTCTTCTCTTTCTTGACAGGTGATGAACACATTTTATGACAAGGTGCTAAAGGGCAGCCACTCACCATTTTTAATTTACAAAGATGTTTCTAAAGTCTAGTGTCCCAAAGGTCCTTTTTTCCCCCCCAAGAGGCAACTCTCTGAAGCTCAGAGCTGAAGAAGCTTCTTGGTTGAGAAGTGAAACGTCTTCAAATACAAACCAGAAAGTCTAGTGGCCTCTTGAAAAAAAAAAAGCATCTTTGGGACAGCCATGATCTGGATGACTGAGACTCTTCATAGACTAAAGGCTGCCAGTTTCCTTTGCAGCAGGCCATCTCCTTTTTTAGATTTGTCAGAATTAAAATAAGGTTTTTGTGCTTCGGTCAGGTCAGCTTCAGGGTTGACAGGTGGAAGGTATCAGCAGAAGTGTATGTGTGCACATTGGTGCTTATGGATATTGTGTACAGATCCTAAGATGGATCAAAGTGGGCATCCATCTTGGATTGGTCTCCATTCTCAAGACAAAGGTATCAAAACAGGCATAATTCTTAATTTGTCTGCCGTCTGTTTTTATTCTATCTGTGTATCTGGGTGATAGAAATATGTAGTTAACACCAACTTTAATCCCATCACTTTTAACTGTAACTTTATTATTTTTAGTTTATGCATTTATTTTGATACTTTAAAACACTATCAGGAGGAAACACACAAAAAATGGAAAATCTGTGATTTTATTTTCTGATTGATTTGCTGGTGTTTTCTCTTATAGTGTCTTCCCTCTTCACTGGGATTTTTTTTCTTTTGAACTTTCTTAAAGATTGCAGGGACTCTTTATGACCAACTGATGGCAATGTTTCCTTTTGTTTCTAACACCGAGGACTGTAATCTAATTGGTAATGCAGTGTTAGAGCAAAACATTTTAGAGATAGGCAAGAACCCAATGCATTTCTTTCTGTGATGCATGAAATCACTGCATTCATCCTTTTGCACAATGTCTGGAAGTATGAGAATTGATCAGTCAAATATCTACTGGTTTCACCTGGGATATTTAATTGTTTTCAGTTGAAATAAAGGGGACAGGAAAATACTAAAATTCAGTGGATAGCATTCCTATTTCATTAAAAAAAAAATGGACTGTAGTGCAGCCTCATTGTATGCATGAAGAAAGCTTTTATTGAAAGAATAAACTATGCATGATAACGATGAATAAATTGGGCCAGTACTAACAGAGTTCATCTGTCATAAGAACAAGGGTCTCTTAAAGACACTGTTATGCTTGATTGACATCCAAATCTGGTACCTTCCAGATATGTTAGATAACTCTCAGCATTCCCAGCCCACAAGCTGTTTCCATGTTGGCTAGGAGTTGTAGGATATATCTGTAGAATATATCCAATATATCTGGAGGTCACCAAACTTGGGCAGACTTTCTTAAATCACTGTTAGTCAATATGGCCAATAGGCTGCATGCATCCATTTTGCAGATTTAGGTGGAACATCCAGAATTACACAGGCAAGTGATCTTTTTCAGTGGCACAATATTTGACCTTCTGTTCCCACTAATTAAGTCCCCTAATAAGTGTGTATAGCCTCCCAAAAATTTCATTCACTTATAAGAGGTAAAATGAAATAAAACTTTAAAAAGCCACAATGAAGTTAAACACCTTTACTTCTAGTGGTGTGAATATCAATCATTGGCCAAATGGTCCAATCAACATTAGGATTGTAATGTATCTCTACTGAAAGGCCCTCCTCTTAAACTATTCTTCATTCCATAGATAGGTAGAAATTGTCATTAAGATTATAAGACAAGAGAAAAATAAGAAAGAAACTACTTTGTATTTGATGAGTAGCTGTATCTTTGGAACTTTCCAAAAAGTATCATTAAATACTCACTGAGGAACAGACTTTAATTAATCCTCCCACCCACCCAAGACAACGGCCTCTATTTCAAGCATCTTCCAACATTACTTCAATTCATTGAAAAAGGAGTACAAATCAATTTGTTAACCTGGTTGTCATCAATGAACACCATAATATTTTTTTCAATATCATCTTTCTTTTAATTCCTATCTCTTTAGAGGAAGAGGAGGAGGAAGAGGAAGATGAAGAAGAGGAGGAAGAGGAGGATATGGATGAGGATGAAGAAGAGAATGATGATGATGACAGAGAACCCAGTTTAATCGATGAAAACTTAGATGATGCTGACCTCTCCAGTTTTACTGTTCCTGGGGAAACCTCACAGGAACCCTTGGAAAGTCTAGAAAGCCCTGGCGGAGAGCTCTCCGGAATATCCTATCATGTACCAAACGCTATTGACTGGGAACAGCAGAACCAAGGGCTCGGTAAGCAATCCGTAACACGTGTAAGTTTGGGCAGCAAAGTCTCTATGCTTGAAAAGGAAATTCTTATTTTCATTGCAGTTATCAATTCTTCAGTGGGTTAGCTGGTTATCAAATGTAGTATTAGTGGGTCGTGGGTAGTGATCAAGCGAATGAACTAGAACTGAAGAAACATTTCCATTCTTGATGTTTTAGCTCTATTTATTTATTTGAATTTATATCCTGCCTTTCATTGATGAGTTCAGTGACCACTCATTCTGTTTACCCCCAACCATAACCTGGACTTTTGCAAGATTTGTCTTCTACATATTGTGCCCATTTCTGGACTGAGAGGCCTTGTTTGTGGTGATCCATGTCTTTGTCATCTCCTTTCTGGGTTATTCTAACACACTTTACGTGGGGCTGCCCTTGAAAAGCATTGGGAATCTGGTCTGGAATTCATTTATGCTGTCAATTTTTGTCATTTTCACTGTACTCATATAATATTGGTTCCCAGTAGGTTTCTGAGTATCATTCAAGGTGCTGGTTGTTACCTATAAAACCCTACAAGGCATAAGGCCAGGCTCCTTGCAGGATATTTCTCCCATTGCTTCTGCTCCTTCTCACCAGATCCAGCAGGGAGAGCATGCCTCCTCCTGTATTGAACAATGTCATCTTGTTGGATCAGGAGTTGTGGTTTTTCTGCGACACTGTTGCCTTGTGGAACAGCATCATCCTGGACATCCAATGGCACCAACCCTGTTACCCTTTCCTAAGATTTTGAAGGCCTAGATGTTTCCCCAGGTGTGTGGGCAGAGAAGTTAAACAAGCAGTGTTGTTGATGTGGTATTATGATTAGAAGGTATTGTTTACCTTGGGTAGCATAACTTATTGGTTTGTCTCACAGCTGGTCCAAGGTACTTTTGCTATTACTGTATATTGGCTGTTGTTGACACGAGAAAACAAAATAATCAGGTGACACCCCCCCCCTCCTCAAGTGTGCCAACTTAAAATCTGAAAGGAAAAAGTGGAAATAAAAGTAATAAATAAATGTGTACCCTACCAGTTTTAGAGAAATGGAATTTCAATGTTTCATTATTGTTAGGGATATTTGAGGGAAGGCAGTATGTATGTGCTGCAAAATTCTCCTTAGCCAGTTGAATGTCCATTGTCTCAGTAAAAGGTTATTGGATTGACTGTGAGGTATAGCAAAGTCTGTCAGTTCCTTCAAAAGTTTAGAGCAGGGGTCTCCAACCTTGGCAATTTTAAGCCTGGCAGACGTCAACTCCTAGAAAAAAAAGTCCACCAGGCTTAAAGTTGCCAAGGTTGGAGACCCCTGGTTTCGAGCAATGTTTCTCAACCTGAAAATATGTGGACTTCAATTCCCAGAATTTCCTAGTGAGCGGGTGGGGGCGGGGAAACACTAGTCAAAAGAGAAACCATGAGATCTTATCATAGTCTGGACAGAATAATTCTCCACTCCCTTGAGTCTTTTCTCCACTGTTTTTTTTCCAACTAGAAACAGCATTGTTAGCCTGAAAATTTAAACAAAGTTATTGTAATTGACGAAGTGGAATGGGAGCGCTCATCTGTTTGTATTCCTTTTGTTTTGACTATTTTTCTAGGAACTTGGAGTCATGAATTTTGAATTGAAAAGATAGCAGAAAGGGAAAGGATTAGGCAGAAATACACCCCTCTTCTTTAACCTTGTAATCTTCTGAGGAGCTTGGAGTTGAAGCAGTTTTTTAGGAAGACAAAAACCATCAGTGGATTGAGTGTTCATTCCAATCTGAAATGAATATTCATTGATTGATCTGGGAACATATTTTGCATGTGCCTCTGGGAGGTGCATTTGATCAATTGCATGGCTAGCCCAGAAGGAGCAGACATCAGCACCCAGCTGACCTTGGCTGACCTTGGGGAAAAAACTAAGCAAGGTTAAATATGGTTAGTATTTAATAAGAGGCTCCTGGAATGAACAGGGCTTTAAGGTAGATTAAGACGTTAAAAACAAACAAAACCAGAAAAAGGCAATGTCAAACTATATCTTTTGTTGCCAAGAAAATTACAGGTAATCCTTGACTTATGACCACAATTGAGCCTCAAATTTCTATTGTTATGGGAGTTTTTAAGTGAATTTTGCCCCATTTTATGACCTTTTTGCCACAGTTGTTAAGTGATTAAGTTAGTAACACGGTTGATAAGGGAATCTAGTTTTCCCATTGACTTTGCTTGTCAGAAGATTGCAAAAGGTGATCACATGACCCTGGGACACTGCAACCGTCATAAATACGAATCAGTTGCCAAGCATCTGAATTTTGATCACATGACCATGAGGATGCTGTAAGAATTGTAGGTGTGAAAAATGATCATAAATCCCTTTTTTGGTGCCATTGTAACTTTGAACAGTCATTAAATGAACTGTTGTAAGTTGAGGACTACCTGTATATGGAATCTGTATTCCTCTAGATCAGTGTTTCTTATTCAGCAACTTTTAAGATATGTGAATTTCAACTCCCAGAATTCCTCAGCCAACTTCCTGGAGAGCTCTGGAAGTTGAAGTCCACACATCTTAAGGTTGCTGAAACTCTGCTTTAGGTATTGTTTCAAATGCCAGAGATCTTTGTTTAAATAGCCAGTAATGAAGGATACTGGGAGTTGTAATTCAATGATAACTGGAGGGCAAATAAGATCTTCACTCTTATAACACCTGCACCTCTCAAGCTTCATTGTATTATTTATAACATGAAACTCCAGTTAGATTCTCAGAGGTTCCATCTTTCAATTGTATCCTAATGAATCTTTGCAAAAGAAGAATTTTTAAAAAAATGCAGAAATAATGCTTGGTGAGAGAGTGAAGCTTACTACCCTTTTTTTCTGATCTTCATTTTCGTGGGATTGCATTTGTTGAACATCTCCAGGATTTTTCTGATGTTTTTCTTGGAGAAGAAAGAAGCCAGATTGCACCCAATTCAGGAGGAATGAAAGCACAGATATAGGAGTCAGGGTGATGGAGGGTGGGGGACACAGGAGAATGACATTTCACTGGGAAGGGAGGACGCTAATGGCTACCCCACCATTCAATTAATCAATAGGCAATTTGCTTCTTTCAAATAAAAAGCCACAAAGAATAGACTGGAGTGTCTGATTTCATTGGATATCCATGGATTCTCAGCTTTAATTAAAAAGGAAAACAAAGGAACGTTCTTATAGCCTTTGAGAAGAGTTGGAACCTGGGCAGAGGGAGTGAGCTGAGTAGAGATTTGATTAGATGCTACTTTTATGCCCTGGACTATTTCACAATGAAACGAGTATATAAGTCTTTAACATGAATTTTTAAAAAATCACAAACATTAGATCGTCTTGATAGTGGAAATGTCACCCAGAGAGACGGTGGACTCTTATTCCCATTGGGTATGTTCAGCCATCTTGTCTGAGATAACTCAGTCAGTCAGTTTTCTTGCACTGGGCAGGGGGTTAAACTTGATGACCTAAATGACCTCCTCCAACTTTGTGATTGTGTGAGAGCTTGTATCTGAATTTTTGTTCTGCCTACGGGGTTCAGTTGGTTGGGTGAGGTGGCCTCTACCAGCTCTATGATATAAAGAAAAAGAAAATAATATTATTAATGTCCTAGAAATATTTTTAGTAAACAAGGACTTACTAAAGTGGCAGCCATCTCTGCTAGTCTCCAGAGGACAACAGAAATTCATGGTGATGGTGTGTATGATATAAATGCCTTATGGGAAGATGCATTATGACAATCCAATACATCTGCCATCCAGATGTCTTGCTCTCATCTCTTCAGTGTTTGCAATTGTTTTGGAGGAGCTTGGGGAGGGAAAAGGCTACACAAGGACAAAGCAATCAAAACTCCTACAGAAATGCTTCTTTTCAGTAAACAAATCACCAGGATCGAGACAGTGGATCATTTATTTTGGCTTTATATATTTGATATGTGGGGTAGGCTATCTGTGGCTGTTTTTGGTTTCCAGTTTCCCAGGACAGCATAACTTACCCAAGGAATTGTTTTCTTCTTATCACTTTAAATCGGCATTAATCTGGAAATAGAATTAGTAGGTGAGGATTTAAGAAAAGTTTTTTTTTTCTGGAGGTGTTTCTGCTTCCTGCAAAACAAAAATGTAAACCCATCAGAATCTTTCAGAGATGCAATTGGTGTGATGCCATGGCTTCACTATGTGGAGGCTTAATGACACTGGAACTGCTGGCCAGGAATGGTGCAGACTCCAGCAGTTTGAGCCCAGCTCCATGAGACAAAGTGAGCTCCCGTCACTCGATCCATAGCTCCTGCCCACCCAACAGTTCAAAAGCAGGCAATATTGCAAATAGATAAATGTTATCACTTTGGTGGGGGAAAAAACCCTAGCTCCATTCATGCGTGCAGAGAGCAGAAGCCAGTGCTGGATCTGGATAGACAGGAGGCATTGCCACATGAGGCGAGGAGAGACTGGTGGAGGAGCCTGGAAGAGCTAACAACCCAAGCACTACTAGCTAGCTAATTGCTGTAAAGCTGGTTCACCCACTGTGGTGCACCGAGAATAGGTGCATAAGAGCTGAACGGAATGAACTAGCAATGTAGGCTGTCAGGATTGCATCGTGTCTAGCATGTGTAGATTTCCCTGACATTGTATGCCATACTCTAAATAAATAAATAGTAAGAGCTACAATTAAAAATCCCATTCTATTAAAAAAAAGGTAAAAATTTATAATGTCTTTGTACTGTCAGACATATAATTACTTCTGGCTTCCTGTTTAGCAATTACTGCAACAAGTTCATTCTAAAGTACTCAGGTCTGGGACAAATTTTGATTTTTACCATTATAACATAGTGTAGGTGAATTGGAATAGGCTCAAAGGACATGATGAAACTTGTCATCCAACTGAAAAATTAGTTCCGTTAAAAAGCTTGATAGTATCGGGTATCTTTAACGTGAAATAGAAAAGAGTAAGAAGTGGGGGACAGATATGATAATTCACCCCAAATACCTGAAGTGATGTCATGTAAAAAGGGGCAAATTGAGTCCAGACAAATCTCAGACTGGAAGGAATGATTGAGCCCAGTGATGTCAAACCTTTTTTGGTTTGTGTGCCAAATCGCTTGCGCGCGCTCCCACATACCCCCCACCCACAATGCAACATGCGCCCCCCTGTGCATGTGCGTGTGACCCACCGACATTTCTAGGGAAGAAAAGAGCCAAAAAACAGCTGTTTTTTGGCTCTTTTTTCCCTGGGGGTCGCCTGCGCCTGCGGGGG
>JANHJO010009941.1:4957-15356 GCA_032468235.1 Pseudoxyrhopus heterurus
TAATGTTTTATGTGTTTTTACCTTGTACACCGCCCTGAGTCCTACGGGAGTGGGGCGGTATATAAATTTTGTAAATATATAAAAATATATAAAAATATCCGACCCAGGGGCTATGAGTTTGACAGCCCTGATATAGTGGAATCATAGCCCTCCATCCATCACCTACATAGAGTTTTTTGTTTGTTTCTTTTCCAATCCTCACCCAGCTTTTGAGTAGTCATAATAATAACTTCTGCTTCTTTTATTTCTCTCTTCATAGAAATAGTTTGCAATTCTGTTTTTAGTATCACCTTCTTCTCACTTTGTCTTCCTTTTCCTATCAGCTTATCCTGCAATGAACTCCTATGTATTGTTGTACTGGGTTTATTTTATTGATTTTTTAAAAAATTAATAACAAAATATACAAGAAAAGAAAACAGAAAAATAATATTGATAGTGATATATACATTGTCAAAGAGAGGAAAAAAACACATAAGTGCCATAACAAAAAAAGTGAAATTCTTGTTACTTCTTTCTTAAGAAATTCTTCCTGATTGTTTAGCATTACACCATGAATAGTTGATCCTCTTGCAGTTTTGCTCACACTCTGAGAGAGAAAAATTGTCAGTCTTGAAGTGAGTCATGATTCCTGGTTTCCATGATTCTAACCCATGCAGTTTCCCTCACAATGTTTTCAGAAATTGTTTGCCATTGCTGTCTTCCTAAGTTCAAGAGGAAATGATTGGCACAAAATTATGACAGGTGGCATTCTTTTCTTCATCTATCATATTTATATAGCTTCTCATCTCAAAAAACATTATTCTGTGTTGTGTACAATAAAAGGCTTTTTATTAGGCTTCATAACTCACTGTCTCATTGTTTCTATCCTTGTGTCTTTAACCACAAACTCAAACTTGCTGTTGCTAGAGGAATTAAAGTGATGTATCATTACTATATGCCTCTTTGAAAAATCTGCATTTGTTTCTGGAAAGCATCATCTATATCTTTTTGTAGGCAGACAGGTAATTATAGAGATGCAAATGTTCTAATCCTCCTATAATTTGAATGACGTAGGCAAAGGTTGGAGACATACTCATGGGGGCTATTAGGCAATACTATCCAACAGGGGCTTCCTGTTCATGCATACAAGTTTAAAACTCATGAAGATTCTGCACAACAGTGCTTGCCTCCAGAAGGTAGAAAGGCCAGGTGACATGGACAAAATGGACAGCAATGAGAAAGCAAGCACATCACTGCCTCTTCTTATCACATAAGACTAGAATGACACTTAAATCAATATGTTGATGCAATTCATCTGGCTACAACATTGTAATGAATATGAGTCTTCCAATTAAATAGCCACCTCTTCCATGTGACTCTTGCAGCAGAATGGATTAATTCCCAAATAAGTTTCTAAGATAATGTTCCAAAATATTTCCTAGTTATCCTACCCATGAAGAAAATAACATGTCTCAAGATATTTTGCTACCACTAATGAAGCACGATCTGTCTTTTAGAAGCAGGGATACTCCTGATGCATCTTTATTTTTCTTCGGAAGAGTGATCTCTGGAGTCAATATTTCTTTATTGTAGAATAAACCATATTGTCTGCAAGTATTTACAAGCCTCTAAAAGCTTGAACCATTTCTCTTTCTAACAAGAGCTATGATTCTATGATTGTTTCATTGTACCTACACCAACATATCATTTTAATTAATCTATAAGAACATGAAATGAACAATTTCATGAAATTTAAATGCTTGTTTATTGTATGTTCCCAAGCTGCCTGAAGCTGAAATGAAGAAGGTTCTGAAACTACTGAAATATGGTGATTTTCAAATTGAAATAGTAACAGTTATAAATATAAGAACTGGAGACAAATGTTGCATGAATCAGTTAAAGACGGAACCTGCAGTCTCATCATTTTTCATCTGATGAGCCATTTGTTCCTGTTCATAAGTTCTACATCAGATATAATTATCTCTTAATCAATCTTGAGGTACATAAGCTGTGTAATGAAAAACAGGTTCAATTAGAAAATTACATCACTTTATCAATATGGCATTAAATAGATTATTTTTAATAATGAACTGTATTCTTTCATGGCTGTAGTTCAAACGAGCAATGCAAAATTTAGGTCAAGCCTTTATTATTTATAGAAAAAACATTTTGGGTTTTATTTTTAGTAAAATATGAAACTTCAGGTCTTGAATGGGTCATTACTGATAAAACACCATATCACAGCAGTAAATGTAAAACTGGAGAGGGGCTTTCAATTTAATGTTTATATAGTGTAAATGCTTTTCTTGCTTGTTTTACAGTATAGGAGATATTAAGCCAGTATCCATGCTAACCTTATTTCAAGCTCTTTATCCTCTTAATTGATGTAGCAAGGAGACTGTTTAGAAAAAAAAGTTAATTCTCTGTGAATTAAATGTAAAAATTATGCCTATTTTATTTTTTATTTTTGTAAAACATAATTTTAGTATGGATTATAATATAGAGAAGAAATTAGGTGGAAAGAATTACATTTCAACTAATAAATTTGTGGTCTTAAATTATTTTAAGAAATAGTTCTTGTTTAAATAAGGGTTTCTGAAGTTAATGCAACATGTCATGTATGGTTTTAAAGTGTTGTGATTATTTGTTGTATTTTGAATCCATTGTCAAAGTTCAGGAGCCTTTATATTGAATCACTCTTTAAAAAATTAAACCGCACTCAGTTCATTTATAAAATTATATTCTGACTAATAAATCTGAAGAAATTATTAAGCATAGAGTTCGACAGGAAATGATAAGACATGATACAAGGTTAGATTGCTTATTAGAAAGAAACTGACAAAAGGTATCTCTCCTACATCATACACTAATTCACATATAACTTCAGTCAGATGCTGTTCTTAAAAATGTCACTGCATGGCTGTGGAAGGAAGAACTCTCTAACTCTTCTTAAGATAACCTTATTTTTCTATAGCAGGCACCAGAAATATAGTGGATAGTAGCCAAAGCACTTTGCCCATGGTATTTATTTACTTACTTACCATACAGTATATCTGTACCACTCTAGAGTATGTCCTCTGTGAAAGACATCTTTATTTCTAGAAGGAAAATAACTGATAGGTTGACAAAAAATATCAAATGAACCTGTTTATGCTTTATTTTATATATTTATAGGGCTTATATTAAAATAAGTGTTTAATGATAGCTATGAGGAATTTTTACACTTTAACAAAGCTTTGCATCATAACTGATTTCAGCAGATAAAGATGTGGCTGATTTGAGAAATATTTATCTAGCAACCCTGAGTTTTTATCCAAAAGGTATATTTTGAAACACTCATTCATGTAGAACACAGAAGGCCATTCTACCACTACCTTGTTGGTTTTGAATGAAATCTTACCTTTAAACTTTTAGAAATGTTGTTTTGGAACTAGGTGTGCAAGACCAGCTCAACCAGGGAAGCCAGGTTACAACCAGAAGCAGCACGTGAAACCACGTCCCCTTTGGGCAGTGGAAAAACCTCTCTCCACAAAACTAGTCCCTGGTGCTGCAAAGGTTGGATGTCAGCGTTCCAAAAAAACTTCCCCATATCCATCCAGTATTCAGAGACAAAGTTCATCCAAGCAAGAATTTATTTAGAGAAGTCATGTTGGCACATCAGGGAATCCGAGAGTTCCGGGTTTTCCCTTGATAATTGAAAACCAAAACCCCGTCCCCTGCACCCATCAGTCCATCACACCGTCCAATCACAATCTGTCCAAACTGGACACTTTCCCCCAACCAGGTGCAGGATGACATGTCCTTGACAGAAAAGAAGAACGTTGTTATGACTAGGTTCCTCCTTAACCGTGATTCTTCTTAGAAGCTTCCACACTGCCATGGGGGGGGGATCACTGAGCTAGAAGCATTCTATTGTGGCCAGATAGACTGGTTAAGCCCATCACTGGAAATTTCTGGTAGTGAGTACCTGGGGAAGCTAGGAGAAAATGTTCCTTTGTGAAGCATACATTGACTCTTATATTTTCTGGAAGTGGATCTTAAGTGCATTTATCTTCTCATTTTAGGTTCAAAATCCAGAATTGTGATGACTTTAGTTGCCAGATCATTTTTCATAAATTCTGCAAAACACCATCCAAAATCCTTCTGATGGGAAATACACTCCCTGATTTTAGAAACATACTTCAATGAGCTTTTATTAGCTCTGTCTGTTGAAGACATGTGATTGCAGCTCTTGGTTATGGTAAAGATCAGACAGTTTTCCACTTCTAATGGCAATAAATAACTCATGCACTTGAGTTTTGCACTTTGAGGAGCAGATAACAGAGGGAGACGAATGAGATGTGTGTTTAGGAGAGAATATAGGAATATTGTAACAACTGAAAACTTGAATTCATACATATGAATGTATTGACATATTTGAATGGCTCCTAACCCAGCAACTGTGGAAGTACCTGTGGCATACAAAAATGGTGAGGACCTTAGTTGTTTGAGCTTGGTTATTTTCTTGCAGATCTTTCATTACCCAACTAGATAATATCATCAGTGCTAGAAGGGAGTCGAGTTTGCTCATTGTTTATATACAGGCGGCTTGCCCTGCCGGTGTTGGTGAAAGTGTTCTTGGTAGTTCCTTGATTGGGATATTGTTTGCTACATGATTGTTGGTATGGTATTAATACTGGTGTTAATCTCTGCTTATCTGGGTGTTGATTGCTGACCAGGAAGTATTTAGGTCTTTTTTTTGTTTTTTTAGCTTTACAACTGGTTTTTTTTAATGGTATGTAGATGTTGCTTAATAAAAAATGCTTATGTCTGTGTTCCCATTGATAGTTGATTTGTCAGAGTGCCAGTCTTTCAGGAATTCTCTAGTGTTTTTGTAGTAACCTTGGTCTAGAATGCTCATAGCTTGTACTGCAATAATATGACTGAATATGACTTATTGCCTCATTTTGAACATCACCTTCATCGCATGATCTTCACCTGTGATTTTAGTGCAGACTTTTTTCTTTTCTTTTCTTTTTTCTTTTTTTTGCTCTGTACAAATGGCAATCAAGTGGCAGTGCTACAGTTCAACAGTCATAAGTGTGAAGACTGGTTGTAAAGTTACTTTTTCGGTGCTATCATAACTATGAAGAGTTGCTAAGCAGGGCAGTTATTAAGTGACAACTATCCATATTGGATGAGGGCAAAAGAAGAATGGGGCGACAGAGAATGAAGTGGCTGGATAGAGTCACTGAAGCAGTTGGTGTGAGCTTAAATGGACTCCGTGGGATGTCCAGGAAGGTCTGGAAGAACGTTGTCCATGGGGTTGTGATGGGTTGGACATGACTTCGCAACTAACAACATCAATATTGGAATGGGTTGGGGATAGTTTTTGAAAACTGACCAATTCCAAGCAGTTCAAGAGGTTTAGTATATTCCTTGACACCAGAAAGAGTAGGGGGTTACCAAAACTGAAAACTATTTTCATCAATCTCCTATTTCTTGAGTAATGCTTGCCTCCTATAGTCATCTACCCATTGAGTGTGGATATCTGCAGAGTATAAGAAGTTGTCTGTGTTGACTTCCATGCATGCCAGGTTATTGGTTCATAATTCTAGATATCAAAAAACTGACTCATTTGGAGACCACAAGGACGAGCTGATTTAAATCATTTGAATCATTGTTGAACAGCTGACGTGTGTGTTTGTATGTGTGTGTGTAAAGAATTCCTGTATGATTCTAAATAGAACACACGTTCTTTGCTTTCATCTTCCATCACATATAGAGAATAGTTTTAAGCTCTCTTTCCACTTAGCCTTTATTTGCAATATGGTATCCGCAAGAGAAATGTTCCAGGTGGGGGATGAAGCTACTAACACAAATTTCCTATTCTTCATTATGATCCACTGCATTTTCAAACTTAGAATAAAAAAAAATTTAGCTTTACTTTATTGAGTTTTACAGAACATTCTTTTTCTTTTTGTATTTATTCCGTGATATGACTGGATCATCCTCTATGTTTTTGCACTGAATTATTAATATCTTTTTAAATTTATTTAAGACAAAGAGGCTTATTGTTTTCCACCAAGTAATTCTCTGTACTTGTGACAGTACGCTGCATCTCATACTTACAATGTTATTGTTCTTTTTAAATATATAGCCTTTTCTTTTTTGTTCCAGCTGTCAGCCTAATGAAAAAAATTAAATAACCGGCAGGTTTATGACTGTCTGCTTTCAAATCTTGCAGCAATGAAAAAAATGTTTCACACTTCATCCCTACTTGGAAAAGGAAATCTACAAATTTAATTAATTCAAGTGGTGCCATGTGTATAATGTAACATTTCCCTGTGAAGCATTCCTGTGGAATCAGCTGGCAAATTAGTAAACTGTTACTCAATGATGCTGAGTTCCTTCATTTATGAAAACAGATTTGTGAAATGCATCAAAAGTAATTTTGTGTGCCAGAGACATCCAGTGACAAAGTTAATAATTTCCACTGTAATATATAATTTGTCTAGATTACTGTAATGTGTTCTACATGAGGCTGCCCTTGAAGACAACCTGGGAACTGATCTAGGAAAACCACAGTAAAGGGAGTCATTAGGTCTGCCCAAGTAACACCTCTGTTGTACATGAGATATGGTTTTATTTAGTTTCTTTCAGTGTGCAATTTAAGGTACTTGTCACTACTTTTAAAGCCCTATATGGCACAGGGTCAGGTTATCTGCAGAACCACCTTTCCCTAAGGACATCTACTCATTCTACCAGGTCAGATAGGGTGGGCAAGCTCTTAGTCCCTTCCCCTAAATATTGCCATCTTATGGGAATTACCTTCCTGGTGTTATCATTTGTCTTCTTCCCATAGCATTGAGATTCCTGGTACAGGCATTAAATGTTGACAGAGAAAAAATGAACAATATACCCTTCCAGAAAATATAAGGTTGACACCTCTGCAAAAATATAGATGTTTGCACAATATCAGGAACAAAAAAAGGTTCTTTGGAATAGGATCTTGGTTGATGTGTGTGTGTGTGTGTATTATGGAGTCAGTCTTCCAGGTTTTTTTCATATATAGTTGACAAGTCTGTTGAATGCAAGCCAAATGGGTATAGAAGGCAGTGTTCAGCAAGAAGACAAGAGTTGATTTTCCTATATAAAACCCCAGTATTTTTAAAATTATTGATCCAAGAAATTGATATTCCCACAGCAAACAAAAAATGCCTTACCAGCCATTTATATATATTTTCATGTACTTAAAGCCAAAACAGATGTAGAAGGCATGCCTTGAGATCAGACATGAAGATCAGAGCTAAGTCAAATTTAAGCAGCCAAAAGGACCTGACTGACCTCATCAATGCTAGCCTCATTACTGAAACATTGTAAATGTTTTGTATAGCAAGATGTGTGTCAAGAGATGAAAGAAAACATTATGTTAACTGCAGAACAATTTAAGCTGATTCCAGGTTACTTCCACAGTATACTGGAGATGAGACAGAAGTCACATCATCAGAATATGTTCCTGAAAAATGGTTAGCTAAGCATCTTCATTCTCGAGTTACAGTGTCACAAGTATTACCTGTTTTCTTAGTCCAAGAAAAGAAAGGTTGAGCCAAGCTATGTCAAGTCCTTGGATACCAAATATGGCCCAGTCTTGAGTTACAGCAAAGCTAGTTGAAGAACTCCAAAATGTGTGTTTTGATCTTAGAGAACATATAGTGGAAAGGCTATGTATTCTCTAAGCTCAAATCACACATTTTGGGTAAAATATAATATTTGATTGGAAAGAAGCAGTATGTATAATGATTTCATTATAATAAATATGCTGAACCAAACTTTTGACAGTTTAGATTTTGGATTGCTGGTTATTCATTTCATTTTTAAAAAATGTATGTCTTACGGAAAAATTACTGGTTTGACAAGAATCTGTAGAAGTTTATAATCCTTAAATCTGTTTTGGATAATTTTATTGCTTTATCTACCAACATTTATTTGTACTTTATATTGCTATTTTAAAGTTTGTAATACTAATTTTAATCTTTTGGCATACATGTGATAAAATACATACATTCTTTGATTTAAAATGGACTTTTAGCCAAAATTCTTTGTTTGTATGTATTTTTCCCAGTTACCCTGATATCGTCAATGTAGTTTTGGATATATGAATACCAATTCCCTTGTACTGGTTAAAGATTGCAATAAAGTTACGTCAAGTTTGACCTTTTTTAACGAATATCATAGCTAGCATCTGATTTTGTGTTGAATACTGTTTTTGTTGCTGTTGTTCTCTAGCAATAAGAAAAGGGAAAGAT
Source organism: Pseudoxyrhopus heterurus (assembly GCA_032468235.1). Lineage (NCBI taxonomy): Eukaryota > Metazoa > Chordata > Lepidosauria > Squamata > Pseudoxyrhopus > Pseudoxyrhopus heterurus. The sequence goes on from JANHJO010009941.1 coordinate 13,225, forward strand.
GTAATTTTTGCATCCTGGTCCTTTATGGACTTTCCACTGAAAAAGAAAAAAATGAAATTATAGACTTTTCACTAGAAAAGGAAAAAAACGGAACTATGATTTATGGATTTGACAATTAGAAAGAGTAGATTATGGAAAGAAGAAAATGATACAACCTAACCAAGAGAGAAGTCAAAATATGAATGTATAAACAACTGCTGTTAAGAAGATCAGAGATATTTCTTTTTTTCTTTTTTCTTTTCTGTTTCTTTTTCTTTTCATTTTTTATTACTTTTTTCTATCTTTAACTTAATTTTTTTTACTCAGATGTGTATACTGCACCTGGAGTAAGAAGCTTAGAGGATTATTCATTTTGAATGTTCTTATGGTCTGTTTATTAAAATGCCTTCCCTTGTTTAATGAAAAATATGTAAGTTCATACAGGTCTATATAATAAGATTTGGATGGAACTGAAACTATAAATATTTTAGTTCCACTGGTATAACACAGCTAAGAGTGTACAAATATTCTTTCTGAGCATCTGTGCAAAAAAAGTAATCCTTTATGTAACCTAGGTTTTTGAGTGTTCTTGTTGCGTATCAGAAGTCCTAGGATATACCATTATTTTGTAATATTGATATTTTTGTAGTCTTTGAACCATTTTTATCACTAAACATGGCTAACTGATCTAAATCAAGATATGCGGGTATTCTTCTCTGGAAAAAATAAATCACATGTAAATTAAGATCCACATTTAAGTTGATGATTAATTGTTGCATAATATTTTATTTACAAGTTTGGGAACTCTAATGAATGTAAGAAATATTTGGTTAATGTGTAAATAATAATCTGGTTGATGTTTTTATGTTACATGATCCTTCCAGTCTACTTTTTCATCTCCCAATGTGTCTCAGTCCAGTTTAACGTTTACCCAAGACCAATCTAATTTGCCTTGATTATTTGTAGAGCTATTGAAAACATCACTAGCAGAGTTGTTTCTGAGCTTGTAGCAAATCAACAGCCAATTAGTACTGCAATCCTTTCAATAAGCTTATATTTATTGCCATTATTTTCATCCCATGGAAAAATTCATGGGAAAATCCCATTTTGATAGAAATCCACTTTGGCTTATGGTTAAGTTTCCATTGTTTTTTTTCCTGAATTCTATATTCAATATTAGTGTCTTTTTAACTGTAAAATTTAATTCTTTCTGGTGGTGTCTGATAACCAACCTTCAAGGTCTTCTGTTGTCATTTTTTCTCTTGTCTGGAACATTTTCCCAAGGAGAGATTTCTTACACTTAAACTCAAAATCTTCATACATTTTTAATTTTTTTAACAAACTACATGAAGTATTCTTATGAGTATTTCAAAATCTTATTTTCTGTCAACCTGGTTCATTCGAAAACTTTCCGAAGTCTACATTCAAATCATCCTTTTTCCTGCTTATTTCCAAATAAAACAGATTTTTTTTAAAGTTCTAAACTTATATAAAGTTTTCTTCACCATGGGTTGAAGGAAGATCACCCAGTGTTGTAAAGCTTGTCCTTCTAAAATTTCTTAATATTAAAAAAAACAATTTACAAGCTTTTTCCAATAATGGTAATTAAGTTGGGAAGTGGGCAAACCCAGCATCCTTTTGAAGGCTCTGAACTGTACTTGAAGAAAGCTGATTCTCCTGGCTCCCAGAGTTCTAAAACCTGCTGGAGGCCACTGTTTCACAGTCCCATCTGTAAGGAGCACTTTGGGCAATCCCAAGTCAATTCCTTATTCTGGAGAGGAGTTCAGGGAGCAGATGTATCTATCAGCTCTCCTTTCTGTAATAGTTGTCAGCTTCACTAAAAGTCTTCAAGCCACCATTGCTTCCACAGAAATCAGGTGAATCTCTATCATTATCTCTGTCTCTATAAACTCTATCTCTATCTCTATTTTTATCCCTTTCATCATCTATACCTGTATACACCCTTGCAGTTCAGTGCAAACTAATTAGAAGCAATATAGAAACAACATCAAGCCCAAAAGGGTCAGGTGGCTTTTTTGCCTCCCAGGCATCAGATATTTCCTCTCAGTATCACATTTTCAATCATTGTCATAAAATAGAGTTCTGAAACCAACCAGACACCTAAAGAATAACTATTGAAACGACAATTATGA